>ML799681.1:279710-315353 GCA_009831015.1 Picea engelmannii
AAAAAAAAAAAAAAAAAGGAGTACAACATCATTGGTGGAGGCCTACCATGTGGGAAAATTAGTCCTCCACCAATTGAAAAAGAACATAACTGTCCATTAATTTGGATTTATCAATCTATTGTTCATGTACAAAAATAGATAATTGTCCCTGCTAACAATTGAGAATATGACATAGAATTTGGATGAAATGAAAATGCTATTGTATTAAGTAGCAAGAGGCAAGAAGCTTTCTTCCACTAGCTGGCCATCAAGATCCTTAGTTTGTACAAGGTCCTCTTGAGCTACACCAGAAGGTTGGGGATCATCTTTTATAAAGATAGGACTAGACTATGTTCCCACAGATTTAGGGGAGTGCTATTTCAATTCCATGGTGTCATTGTTTCCATCCTAAACTCGAGAAACCATAATTTCAATACTAAACATTGCTTTACAAACAACTGCAAATTTTCCATCTAGTAGGTCAATTTTGTGGAGGATATCATGTTGTTGCCGACTTATTTCCTCCATAACTTGGGGCAATAAAGTTGGCTTTGATCTTCTAGTAGGTCTCTGTGATTCTAAATTTTTTTTTTCCCGTGTTCTTGAAAATCCAGGGTCCTAGACCTAAGCTTCAAACTCGTCTTGTATCTGTTCATCGGAAAAACTACGTCTTTTCTCTTTGATGATTCCTTTTATTTCCTCTAATTCTTCCTGTACTAATTCAGGGAACCTAGTATGATAGAAACCAACCACTATCTAGGCCTCTTTTTCACCCCTAGTAACATACCAAGGCTCTTCAAGGATAGGGGCTTTCAGGGTATAGGCTTTATAATTCCTTTCAACCTTGTGTTTCCCTCTTTCACCATCCATGAGGTTGTTCCCTTTGGTCATTGTTATTATGTTAAGTCTGGGAAGGTGGATGGGAAAGATGACAGGAAAATTAAAGAAATGTTCAACAAAACTATCTATTGGGTTCCAAAAGGTAATGATGAAACTGTTGAGACACTTCTAGAGAGATGGGACCTCTTCCCTCAACCCAAGGGAGTGCAAATTTCTCATAGATATTAACAGGTTGAATTCCCAGTGAGCCCACTCAACAATACTTGGAAGCAAGGTGCCTAGAGACAATAACAAATCTAGAAAAATACAGAGGAGGGTACCTGGGTGATGAATTATTCTCTCTATTGGCATGCTAGGGAGGTCGAGACCTTGGGTATCATCTTCTGCTCCTCTAGGCAAGCCCAAAATCCAAACCTCTACAATTGACATCCTCAAATGGTTAAATTCATGCATCGAAAAATAGCCCATCACTTAGTGATCTTCCATGATGCAAAGCATCATTTCTCAAGTTGGTTATCTAAAATTTGTATGTCGTTGGGTTATGCCAACTTTCCCATAATCCAAATGGAACCTGCCTCCCCTACCCTTTCATTAATTTCCTCTGGATTTCTTTACATACTAATGTCTAGGCAACACATGGGGATATATTTGTGTATTTATATAAATATACAGTTTTTTAATGGTATTGTCCAATTCATCGGTTTATAAGTTCTTAATCATTTTTTCATTATTTTCATTCCAAACGTTCATTAAACATGAAGATTTAAAACTTTTAACTTGATTTTGAACTTCAACAATATAAATGAACCTTTATTTCACCATATGTGTCCCCTCTCTAAATAACTCTTCTCCAACATATAAAGAAAGAAAAAACTAACTTTAATTTGCATTCAAACCTTTGGTGTAAGTATGATACTTATATCACCTACCTTTTGGAAATGTTGTTGTAGTAGATTAAGTTAAAAAAATTAATGTCAAAATATATAATTTTAATATTTTTTAAAATTAACAATAATATATAATAATACATAACAATATTGAAACAAAAGAAGATGATTTTTTTTTTTTTTAAGAACACATAACAATTTATATTAGTCTAGCTATGGGAAATTCATAAAAAATTCTTTGTTGCCATCATGTCACTTGGGAAAGTAGACTAACATCAAAGAAATAAGCCTTCTATCCATTGCATATGAACCAAGTTTTTTCTTATACCCTGTCTCTATATATAAACATTGTAAAGAAATAATTGAAGAATATTGGAGGCTATGGCATATATACTACTATCCGTCGTGATACAAAAAACCAAAAGGAAGTGCATACTATTCATTCATCTAGCGGGGATGCCTTAGGACCCTAAGGTGGATCAGGAGCATCTAGTTGGCATTATTTTCCATTATTGTTGTCGTCGCAGAGCTAGAAGGTGGGAGCTAAGACAAGACCTCTCACAGTAGCAGGTGGAACTCATCCAATTGCAATTGGATTGTATTCTGAGCATCCTCACATGTTTGTAGCATTTGACCCAACAACATCTTGAGGTGCCAAAACAATTCTACCATTTTCCAGTACTTGGTTTCACGACCTCTCGAGTTGCAAATATACGGGACCCAGTCGATGATTTCCTTGTCCACCTCTTGGTTCGATGTTAAGCTTTGTTCCAGGGAAATTTCGTCTTTCACTTCCTTCAAGTTTTCTTGAATGCATGGCAGGGTTGCATCCTAGAATAGCATCGTCGTAGCTTGGGATTCTCGTTGTACGTAGGTGTTGGAGTTCCTCTCTCCCCTATTGTTGGTGGGTGGATCCACTGGTGCGCCCCCCCCCCACGCTTATACCCACGTCGGTATCCTCACATAGGTTCCATAGTACCCACTATCCTCTTCCCAAATCCAAGAATGAGGTGAACCAAATATAGTCCAGGTCTTGGCTCACCATGCGCCTGAATATCACTACCATCATCTACTAAGCCAATACTATATGCTCGGCCCTAGATTTCCATCAAATTTCTACCATTCTAGAGAGCATATACTAGCCTAATTCCTATGGCACATTGGTTTCTCATTCTGCTCTGATGTTTTATCCCAAAGGATCTAGCAAACAAGGTGTTGGTACAACACTTGGGAAAGATTAACTATGACATTGAACCTTCATCATACCTGTTGTCCTGTAGAGAGAGATCTAGATGAATGTTGCATGCCAACTCCTTCTCCAATATACCATGACGTCTAAGCCAGAAGGGTCTAGTATCCAAGGCACATGTGCCACATTCATATCTCATTAAATTGTTCATTAACTGGTCTGGAGGGAGCATCGACGATTACATTCTCAAGGTTTTGCATGGGTGGACATGGTAGGCTCCTTTGTCCTTGTTGTAGGTCCGCGTGGGATATTGATGGATCCTCCAATATCCCCCTCCTCCCAAACACCCCATCCGGGGATTGGAAATCTTCTGTGGCAAGGACATACCAAGTTGTTGTTAGTGCATCATTTTGCAGAGGATCCCAGGGCTTGTCTCAATTGTCCTATACACCTTGGATTCCTTTGTTGGCTATTTTTTCCACTAGTTTATTTATTGAGCGTTGAACACGAGAAGGGATGAGCATAGGGATTTTTTTAATGAGGTGAGTGATGCTTTCCAGAGAGAATGCAATATGCCAACTAGTTGAGATTTTTTGAAGAGGAGATCCCTGTTGGATGTGGGTCGACATTCAAATAATTGACTATGAATCTCCCTCAAATATCAATCTGGTATAGTGTTCCCTGATAGCTATCTTGAGGCCTTCTTCCAAGGCTTTGATTTCTACCGCATTATTACTGTCTATATTTAGCTTCCCTACATAGGTTCTGAGGATGGTGCCTTTGTCATTTCTAAATAATCCTCCATAGCCATATGTTCCTAGATTACCTTTGGAGACAACATCAAAGTTTAATTTTATAAATCTCAGAGGAGGGGGTGAACAATAAGAGGATGCTCTACTTGGAGGAGAGGTGATCTTCAGGAGATGAGGCATCTTGCTTGGATCCATATTTAGGGCATGCAAGATACTTCTCTCATGTTGATCATTGTTCTAGTTCCACTCCATCCATGGTTGGATTAGGATTGATTCTTATATTTCCCGAGTTATGTGGTCCCATATTATGATGGGATTCAAATATTCCACTTTGAATATGTGCCTATACCTTTCCTTCCAAATTTCCCAGAGTGTGAAGCCTGATAGCAATTGCTAAGCTCTATTGACAATAAATCTTTGAGTGATTCTTTGTGTTGGGTTTTCCATGGTGTCCTGAACACTTTTCCAGTTGTGAATAGACCTTCTGAAGATTAGTTCAACCCTATCCCATAGATCAATGACAAAGGGGAAAGAGTTGAAGAGGTGCTCAATGTTTTATGTTTGGGATTTGTAGAGAGGGCATATTGATGGGCTTGAAAAGCCTTTTTTGAGGAGGTTGTCTCTTGTTAAATTTCTCCTATGTGTCAACATCCAAAGGAAAGTTGATATTTTTGGCCACAACTTTTGTTACTAGATTCGTTCCCAGGTTTCTTGCTTAGGGTTTTGCTTGTAGTCGATGACAATGTGGTATGATTCTCTAACTTTGAAGTCACCACTTGTGGATTTTCCCCAATGTAGTCGATCTTGCTACTGAGTGACCTAGATTTTCCTTGAGTTCTACTCATTCAATAAGTGTTTTAAGTTGTCTTGTTTTGAGGACCTTTGCCAATGGTTGTTGGGTAACCATAAGCACCACTCAGGAACTGTTGCTACAAGGAGACAATAATGGGCCACCATTGATTTGTTTTGAATGAGCATAATTGTCTTGATCTCTTGGAGGTCTGCTCTTTCCGACCATTTGGGTAATTGTTGCCACACGTCATCCCAAAAGAGGGATGGCATCCCATTAAATATTTCCCAAAAATAGTGGTTTTGTATCAATGTTCTGTTTTGACAAGAAATATTCCATATGTTGGAACTTGGAGGAGAGTTGTTCATGTAGATTAACTGACTTTCAAGTACCTCTCTTGCATATTTTTGTTTCCATAGGCACACCCATAACGTTTTTGGATTGTTTAACCATCACCACCATAGTTTGGCTCCCAGAACCTTTCCTTGGATGTATGGATCTCAGAGACCTAATTCTCCTGCCAATTTTTGGAGACCTATTGTTGCCCAGGACATGAGTGCCCATTTTTTATGCTCTTTGTTTCCCCCAAGAGAAAAGTCTTGTGTAAATTTCTGATCGCTTTTATGATGTACTTGGGAGCATCTAGGACGAAGAAGAGGTACATGGGCATTGCATATAGGAATGATTTGACTATAACTAATATTCCTGCCATGTTAAGAGTACGAAAGGACCAACACTCCATTTTTTTATCCATCTGTGTTAAAAGGTCTTGCCAAGAGGTTTTCTTTAAGGAATTTTCCACTAGAGGATCTCCCAAGTATTTAGAAGGGAGAGAGCCCATCTGATATCCCAAAATCCTGACAAGGTTAGCTTGAATATTTGGAGGTGTATTGAAGAAAAAGATATGATATTTACCTTGGTTGATGGAGGTTCCTAAGGCTTCCAAGAAATCAACAAGGACTTGTTTGATAGATTGTGCTTCACAAAATGTGGGGGTACCCATGAGCATAGTGTCATATACAAATTGTTGATATGTTGTGGCTTGTGCTTCTCCATGAATTTGGAGCCCCTTCCAAAGCCCTTGATCTATAAATTCTTTTATGTAACACCCTAGACCTTTCACCATGAGGATGAAGTGGAAATGCGAGAGAGGATCCCCATTTCTAATGCCTCTTTATGGGGAGAAAGTGGGTGAAGGAGATCCATTAACCAACATGGAGAAAAAATTTGATGAGGTCAAAGAAATTATACATTTAATCAAAGGTGTTGATAAGACAAAATCTAGGAGGATACTCTGGATATAATCCCAAATGAGACTATCAAAGGGTTTTGACATGTATATCTTGGTTAACATTCCATAATTTTTGGTGGATTGCAGGGAATGGATGAATTTGTGTGCCAGAAAAATACTATATAATATTTGACATCCTTCAATGTAGCCAAATTGCTCTTGGGAGATAATGGTGAGCAAAAGAGGTTTGAGGTGGCTGGCTATGATCTTGGTAATGATTTTATAGATGACATTGCAGAGGGATATGAGGAAAAACTTACTAGGATATTCAACTTTTTCTTCCTTTGGAATAATGGAGAGGAAGGTGGAATTCAAGGTTGGGAGGACATTGAGGAACTTTTTTGAATCTTCTACTACCTCTAGAACATCTTGCTTAATAAAGTTCTAGCAAGCATGGAAGAATTTAGTAGTAAAACCATCGAGTCTAGGAGATTTACCTTTGGGAATGTCAAGAACCACTTGCTCGACTTCTTCAAGGGTGATCTACAGTAACAAAGCTTCATTTTTCTCTTTCGTGACCAGCTATGGAATGTTCAGAGGTATTTTCCTGATAGCCCTTTCCAATCTTGTTGTGGTTCTATCTTCAGGGAGATATAGTAGTGACTTAATTATTCTTGGATTTTTTTTTTATTTTTGAATATTTTTTTTTCCTCCACTATCTTTGAGTGATCTGATCTGGTTATGATGTCATCATTGTAGGATAGATATGTGGAAGAATTTAGAGTTTCTCTCCCTTACTTGAATCCATTGCACCCGTGATTGTTTCCTCCATAATTGTTCTTCCTATTTCTCTCTAAGATTGATTTTGACACTGAGTTGAACTTCTTTTGCAATGAGATCCTCTGTATGACCCTATAGTATCATTCTTTGTTGAAGATGTTCCATTCTTTGAGCTAGTTGTTTTTTTGCATGGAGGATGTCTCCAAATTCTATTTTGTTCCACTGCTTGAGCCTTTGTTTTAAGTTTTTTAGTCATTGTTGGAACCTGTACATTGGGGATCCACTGGAGATGGCTAATTCCTTCCACGATTTCTCTATGTTGGCCAAGAATGAGGGGTGTTCTAGCCAAAAAGTTTCAAGCCCGAAGGGTCGATTTAATGGGGCAACTTTGATGTTTAAATCAAGAAACATGGACCAGTGGTCTGAACTATGAATTAACAGAATGGAGGATTTGATTGTTATGTTCTATGCCATTAAAGATTCGGAGAGGAGGAATGTAACATCCCTAGCCTCCATGGCTAGGCCACGTCACTACAACCCCAACTTTTATTGCTATGATGTTCTTTGTAGCAGCCCAAGCTCACTATTGGACTAGGATATTTCAAAAATACTAGTGTGCATATACTACTTATAATGCTCCCTGTAACAAGTAGACCCAAATAATCGCACACAACCTTAAGGTATTGTGCCTAGACCCAAGTTTTGTCTTGCTCTAAGAGCATACTTCTTTTAATACAATTATAGAAACAAAACAAATGGCACAAATCTATTGTGTGCTTAGCCCTTGAAAACACATATATATTGTTGTGCACGCAAACACTCTACACACATAATACTACTGCACACGCAATCAATCCGATGTTGCATGTAGATTCTATCACCTTTGTGCGTGCAAAATGCTTCACTACGTGCTCAGAAATTCATACCTTGCCTTGATGTCTTCTAACCATGCCACATAGTTTAACTTAACCAGAATACTTAATAATTTTCATACTTCTCATGTGCAACAATATTATACAGAGTAACCATACATTTAGCTAATAGGAAACACTTATAACCATCATTCCTACATATGTCGCAACATACAGGAAAAGGAACACACACATACGCAGTAACATTACATAGAATTAACCTCAATATTCAGATGCAATTTCATACAGGAAGATAAACCCATCTAAAAATATGAACATTAGAGCAAACAATAACTAAACAAGCTTATGAAGGACACTTATATTTTATGAAAAGTCACCAACTATGTGCAAGCCTCAGACATTCCTCCCAACCATAGATTTTGTCGCTCATAATCTTTCAGCAACAGGTCACCCCCTAGCTTGGGCTTAAACTCCACAGGAAAAATGGTTCCTATTTCCAAGCTATGGTCTGATATTCAAAAAAAATCTTGGTTCAAGGTGTCGAATGTTGCAACTAGCCTACAATATCTCATTCCCCACATGCCTGTCCCACCCCAGGAAGTGTACCCCTTCTCTTCTCAACAATATTTCGTCTTCCCCACTTCCCTTCTAGGGCTTGAACAACAGGCCAGACATGAAGTCTCAGAGCCCTGTATCTAATGCCCAATGCACAAGGGAGAAATTATAGCAAAACTCTCACATGGAGAGAATTCTCATGCGCTTAACAACCCACTTCTTTGACACAAAAAATCTCTCACCTAGAGAGAAATGCTCACGAGCCTGACAACTCGCCTCTTTGAGAACAAAACTCTCACTTGGAGAGAAATGCTTACGAGCCTGCCAACCTGCTTCTTCAACAAAATTATCTTCCTTAGATGGATACCCCCTTACACATAGGTAATGACAGTCTCAGGTACAGATTGGTATAGGTCACAAACAAAGGTGGATATTCCGTTGGAGTTCCGATGGTAGCCAAGACGGAGTAAAAAATGCGTATCTCCCCAAAATACACTAATGCTCAATAATATATTTGCATGGTCATAACTAGAAACTTGTCACCTTAAGAACTAGCTTTTAGCCACTTGGTGACTCGTTCCCATCCTTTGGAAACGTAGGATAAATACATATCAAAAAATTAAACTTTTAGAAATATTAATAAAATATCGCCTTGATATAAGCTCCCCCTTTTCTCTTTTCCATGGAGTTTAAACTCCTTGTCTCTTTTTCGTCTGCGTGCAATGATGTGATTATATTAACAATATTGAGGGTGGTTACATTTATAATATATGCACATTGGCCATTTTCATCAAGGCTCACCATCCTCAAAACACAAGCATATATACAAAGGATCTCTGGCCTCAAAATTGTGCGCTTAATCTGGTGTGCGCAAAATTATGGAATGTGCGCACTCTTCCTTTGGTGCGCCATCCTCACACACTTACATAGGTGCACGCTACACTATGAAATGTGCATGTTCTTTCTTTGATGCACAATCCTCACGCAATCACCAAACATTGGGGTGAGTGCACAAAACTAAATCCAAGACTTGATACCAACATCACCAGCTTATATAAATACATATATACATTTATAGTTGGGGTTCAACATAGGGGTATTACATTCCCCTCCCCCTTATTTATGCACTATCCTTAGTGCATTACATACACATGTATAATCAAAAGTTTCAAAAGTCCTCAAAGAGATGCAGACTCTACCTGGATAGCATCCTCATGTTCCCACATGTTGTGACCTAGGTATGCACCCCTTCCCTTTCCCTACTTTACCCTATACATCCATCAAGTTTGATTTTTTGTTTTGTGTCTGTTGAACTTATTCTCCATGGTTTAATCATTCGACTTCAATGGCCCCTACTCGTCTTTTCTTATTTCACACCATCTTTTTTCTTTCTTGAAAAGTGATTACATGTTCTGGTTTGAGATTGAAAATGCTTGTCATCATGTTTACCACTAACTGAGCAGCACAGGAAACATCCAGGTCCACCAAGTCAGAGTAGTCCATTTCAGGCTTAGATTGTAAGACAAACAGATAGGTTAACTTTTCAATGGTGGAGATCCAACAATCGATGCAAATCAACGACTCTCGTTCATTCAGAGTCTCAAACTTGTGCGATTTTTAACATGAATGACTCTGCAACTTCGGCGTTTGGGCGTCCAATCTTGTCATTGTTTCAAATATTCTAAAGTGTCAGAGCCCCGAACTACCACGTCACTTCGTGAGTTCGGTTATCTGGGAGGTTTTGATCCAAAACAAACACAAATCTCCCAAATGTCGAAATGTCGGAGCCCCGAAGTGTTGAAACCTTTGAACTACCATGTGTTGAAGTGCCACGTCACTCCGCTAGTCCAGTCCTCTAGGAGTTATACATACTTTGCGTTTGAAAGCCCCCAAACCCTGAAGAGCCAAAGACATATAGTGCTCATTTGTGCTGACACGTAGCATTCATCCGTGGTGACATGTGGCATCCATTGGTCACCGACACGTGGCACTCATTTCAGGTCATTTGGGTTATGTCATCTACTCATTTTTGGGTGACACGTGTCACTCTCTTTCATGCAGACACATCAGCCACAGTGATGTCATATGGACACGTCAGATCTGGGAGGTTGTCATGTGGGAGGTTTTCATCCTGAACAAGTGCAAAAGTGTTGGAGCCCTGAAGCAATAGAGCCCCTAAACATCCAAGTGCCGCAATGTTGACACGTCATATCTGACAGAGTATCACTCCAGGAGATTTCCATCCAGAACAGGCACAGTCTCCTGAATACCGGAGCCCCAAAGTGCCAAAGCCCCAAAGTTATGAAATGATTAAATGATAAACACAACTTAAGCTCGGGTTAATTAATGATAAGAATTTCCTAATCACTCTGCGAGTTTGGCCATCCAGGAGAGGTTCATGATTTGCACTTAGAAGCTCCCAAACCCCAAAGAGCCAGAGACACGCGGCATTCATCTTGTGCTGACATGTGGCGCTCATATGTTGAGTCACATGGCACTCATTTCAAGCACATTTGGGTCTATCATCTATACTGTTTTGAGTGACACCTGTCACCCTTCTTCCCATGACAAGTAAGTGATATGACATCAGGTCGCCACGTCAGATTTGGGAGATCGTCCTCTGGGAGATTTCCCAACAAAACATTCAAAAAACTCTCGAACCCCGAAGAGATGTAGTCCCGAAGTCTTGAAATGATGAAGGTTAAAGGTAATATCGGGTTAATAAGTGATTAATGTTGGCTAATGACTCTGGGAGTTCTATCCTCCAAAGGATATGTATACTTTGCGCTTCGAATCCCCCGAGTGCCAAATTTCTGAAGTGGCTCACCCACATTTATTGCACATTTTGAAATTTTTAAAATGGGGCACCAAACTAGGAATGGAGAAACTACACGTCCAAACTGCAGAAATAATATCAGTGACTCCGAAAAAATGCCAGATGACTTGCCTCTTTCCTCCGAGAGATAAGTTGGGGAAAAAAAAACACTGCCAACACATCCAACTATCTCCTAGTGGCCTCCAACAATGCGTTGCATGCCAATTCTCGATACAGAACGTAGTTCTGTCACTCCCAGTCATTTCCTACCAAATCTTGGTTCACTCCAGCATGCACATCAGTCTAGCTTCAATGCTAGTAGCAATTTTTAATTGTTCAATTGCAAAACTCTTTTAAATTCATGCATAATAAGTGGTCTTTTTTTGTGTGATAAGAACCACTCATTTTTTGTTAAGTCAAGTTCGGAGTATTCATTAACATACTCTAGCAGTGTGTTTTAGTTAATTTAATAAGTTGTTTTACAACCAAGGTGTAGAGCCAAGCCTCAGTCCCAAATGGACGAGAGCCTCTGCAACCTTGATAGATATGAAATTTTTGTATGTTTTGAGGGTTCGGTTTTTTGGGAGAAGAAGATCAATACAACAACTGGTTGGACCCGTCCTGTGCATGGTTTAAATATCTCTACCTGGTGAAGATACTATTGATGACAGTGTGTTTGTGTCCAAATTTGTATGTGTTTCTCTCATCTTGAATACAATTTTGATTTGTGCTTAGTACATCTCTTTTCTTTCAGCTATTGTATAACTTGTATTTATTAATATGCAACCTGTGATAACAGCTATGCTTTGATGAAGATTTGTTTTTTTGCAACCTGTGGGAATAATTGTGTTTTTGGTACATGTTTAATGCTTGAAATGACATTTTAAGACTTAAACTTCTAGCAACAGATTGTTCATTGAATGATTTTTTGTTTTCCTTTGTTTCTTACCTTTATTGTTTCACTTGTCTGTCCTTAGTATGCCACTAGCCAAGGAGGACCCTCGTCCATGTCATTTGGCCAACCCAAACATGCTCATGTCTTGGTAAACCAACCCCCTAACTAACCCACAAATAAAAAACCAACCATAAAAAAACTTGAGGTGGCCTAGCTCTTCCCTTTAGAAGTCAAGTGCACACTTTAGGACCAACACCAGGTTGCATCCTTAGGACCATAAGAGGTCCATTGGATCTTTAATAGTCCTACTACGCGATTCTGGAGTGTCTTGACTTTTCGATCCAATATGCGCACTAGTTGAACTTGGAAGTCGCCCTCTTGCTCCACTTGAATCACATTCCAATCAATGACATGATTAACATCATGTACATACTTTTTAAGCAAGGAAACATGGAATACATTATGAATACTCAAGGATGCAAGTAGAGCCAACATATATGCGACATGACCAATCCTCTCTAGGATTTTGAATGGTCCACAATATTGTGCTTCTAGATAAGAGAAATTCACCAACTTCAGGGAACTTCATCTTGCTTTTAATTTTAGGAACACATGGTCACCCACTTTATATTCTCTAAAAGTTCGGCCTTTATCTGTGCAATTTTTCTGTCTGTATTGGGTAGCTTTCAAATTTTGCTTTATTTTTACCATCTTCTCTTCCATTTCCCTGAGCAAATCTAGTCCAACCACTACTCTATCTGTTGGATTATCCCAACTCACAGATGTGTTGCACCTTCTACCATACAAAGCTTAAAATGGATTCATCTTTAAAGATGCTTGATACCCATTGTTGTAAGTAAACTCTAACAAATGAAAATAGTCTTCCCATTGTGATTATTTATCCATCACATACGTCCTTAGCATATCTTCTATTACTCGATTTACCCTCTATGTTTTTCCATCTAATTTTGGGTGATATGTTGTGCTACATTTCATATTTGTCCCAATTCCTTTGAATAATCCCTTCCAAAAATTTAAATTTAATTTGGGATCTTTGTCAGACATAATTGTCTTAGGCACACCATGCAACTTAGTAATTTTTCTCATGTAGATATCAACAATATTAGTTGCCATGTAAGTTGACCTCACTGGAACAAAATGAGCAGCTTTAGTGAGCTTATCCACTACCACCACGATGGAATCATGTTGCTTGGATGATCTGGGAAGCTTAGTTATACAATCCATCATTATAACTTCCCACTTCCACTCAGGAATGGGAAATAGTTGTAGTAAACCATTTGGGTTTCTGTGCTCAACCTTGACCGTTTGACACTCAAGGAATCTAGCAATAAAATCAACAGCCTCCTTTTTCATGCATGGCCAAAAATATTGCTTCTTAACAACTGCTACTATCTTTTGATAACCGAGGAGCTCAACATAAGGCACATTATGCAATTCCTTCAATATTATATTTTTCAACTTTGGTGAGTCAGACACATAAAATTTGTGCCTAAACATGAGAATTCCATCCTCTTTTAGCTCATACTCGTCAAGTTTCTGCTGCAAAATACCTTGTTGTAATTTTGCTCTCAATTCCTCATAACATTGATATGACTTTGCAGCCTCTATGATTTTGTCTCTCAAATCTAGCTGGTACATGCTAATGGTTGTAGCATGCATCTCATGCACTCTCCTACTAAGTGCATCAACCACCTTATTCTCTTTACCCTTGATATGCTTTATACCAAAGTCATACTCACTTAGGAATTCTAACCACCTGCTTTGTCTGGCATTTAAATTTGGCTTTCCAAACAAATATTTCAGACCACAATGGTTTGTTCTCAGCTCAAATATTTTTTCCATGAGATAGTTCCTCCACGTCTTCAAGGAATGCACTATAGCTGCCAGTTCTAAATAATAGGTGGCATAAAATATCTCCTGCTATTTTAATTTTCTTGATTTATAACATATCACATGCCCATTCTAACTAAGGACTCCCCAAGCCCTTCTTTACATGCATCCATTCACACCATGAAGTCTTCATTTGGATCTTCAATCCTTAGTATCGATACACTAGTCAACAAAGTTTTCAAGTTTTGGAAACTACTTTCACAATCTAGAGTCCATTCAAATCGCACACCTTTCTTCTGCAGGGATGTGATTGGATGCGAAATATTTGAGAAGCCTTCAATAAAACTTATGTAGTACCTTGCCAATCCGATAAAAGATCTCACTTCTGTGACATTTCTTGGTGTTGGCCATTCCTTAATGGATTTTAGCTTCGTTGGGTCCACAACCTATGGGATGATATGACCCAAATAATGAATCTACCTCTGGTAAAATGAACACTTGCTTAGCTTTGCATAAAGTTGATGCTCCCTCAATACCTGCAACACCATCTTCAAGTGCTCCTCATGTTCTTCTTCGGATTTAGAGTAAATAAGGATGTCATGAAAAAATACGACGACAAACTTATCCAAGTATTCTCTTAAAACTCAATTCATTAAACACATGAAGACAACTGGTGCATTCGACAACCCAAATGGCACCACTGTGAACTCGTAATGGCCATACCTTGTTCTGAAGGCAGTCTTGTTGATGTATTCCTCTTTTATTCTCACTTGGTGATAACCATATCTAAGGTCAATCTTGGAAAATATCCTTGCGCCACTTAGCTGATCAAACATGTCATCTATCCTTGGCAAATGATACTTGTTCTTTACTGTTACTTTGTTCAAGTGTCTAAAGTCCATGCAGAGTCTCAACGTACAATATTTTTTTTTTCACAAATAAAACTGGGACACCCCGAGGGGACACAGTTGGGTGTATATACCCCTTCTTCAAAATCTCTTTGAGTTGCACTTGCAATTACTTCATATCTGGTGTACTTGTTGGTTGTAGAGCTTGATTATCTTCCTGATTCAGAGGTCTTTTTTTTCAACCATGTTTATACCCCATGAATACTTTACACCCAGAAAGAATGTACACTCCTCCACACGGGGGAGTGTAGGGGGGATTACCCCCGGTTGGGGGGTCCGGGGGCAAGCGGGCCCCCGAAGGAAAAATTGCCTTGTAAATGTATATTGTAATTTCATAGTAAATCTGGACCGTTCATTATAAGGTCACAGATTTGACAGTAGAAGTTATGTTAGGGTTTTTTTCCCTATAAGGAAACCCTCTTTTATGAGGGAAATGTATTGCGACTATGTCTCATTGCGGATATTGTATTCTGAGTGAGGATACAGTGAGAGAACGAAGAGGAAGTTACAGTGGGTTTGCTGTAGGTTGTATCCCTTCATTTGGTGGATAATAATAAAGGAAGGACCTGACAATTTCTCTAGTGGACGTAGCCCACACTGGGTGAACCACGTATATCTGTGTCTCTATTGTATTGTGTATCTTATGTGTTTTATTTCTGCATTTGTTTTATTTTATTTCTCTATGATCCTGTTTTTCTAACAACTAGTATCAGAGTGAAAGGTAACTCGCAGGAAAAGAGGGTTCCTCGCTCGAGTGGGAGAAATGACAGAAGATGGAAAGTCTATTGTTGAGAAATTTAACAACCAAAACTATCAGTTATGGAAGATGTAGATGGAAGATTATTTATGTCAAAAGGATCTATTCCTACCATTGGGTGGAATAGCAAAGAAGTCGACGACCATGAAGGACAAAGAATGGGAGATTCTTGACAGAAAGGCTCTAGGAACGATATGGATGAGCTTGGCAGCATCGGTGGATTTCAATATTTTGAAAGAAAAGACAACGAAGGAGTTGATGAATGCATTGGCTAGAATGTATGAAAAACCCTCGACATTCAATAAGGTATTTCTAATGAAGAGATTATTTAATATGAATATTTCAGAAGGTGGGTCTGTTGCAAATCATTTAAATGAATTTAATATGGTTACTAATCAACTAAGTTCTGTAAAAGTGGACTTTGATGATGAGGTCAGGGCTCTTCTAATCTTGTGCTCATTGCCAGAAAGATGGAATGACTTGGTCATGGTTGTAAGTAACTTCGTCTTTGGTTCAAACACTTTAAAATTTGATGATGTTGTTGGTGTTATCCTTAGTGAGTAAATGCGACGAAAAAGCACAGGTGAGACATCAGGTAATGCGTTAAACATGGAGAACAGGGGAAAACAAAAGGATAGAGGAAAGGTTTCATGGAACCATGAGAATTCTAGGAAGGGCATATCCAAATCCAGACTCGAAAAGATAGAGTGCTGGAATTGTGGGAAGAAAGGACATTTGAAGAAAGATTGTAGAGCTCCAAATAAACAAAGAGATGGACAACAAGAGAAAAATCAGGAAGCAAATGTAACAGGTGATGTGTTACAAGATGCTTTGATTCTTTATGTAGACAATATTTCTGAGTCTTGGGTAGTAGATTCAGGGGCTTCATTTCATGACACACCCCATAGGAAACATTTTCTAGATTATGTTCAAGGTGATTTTGGATAGGTTCATTTGGGTGATGATGCACCATGAAAAATTGTTGGAATGGGAAAGGTAAAAATAAAGAAAAGGAATGGAACCAATGGTTGTTGAAAGAGATAAGACATGTTCCAGATTTAAGGAAACATCTAATTTCAACAAGGAAGTTGGAAAGTGAAGGTTGTATATCCATATTTACAGATACAGTGTGGAAGGTCACCAAAGTATAATTGGTGACAAAAAAAGGAGAGAAGGTAGGTAAATTGTATTTATGTATCGGTAATACTGACTCTTCCATCTCTTTAGCTTCTAAAAGAGTGGATACAACACTATGGAATCATAGGCTTGGACACATGAGTGAGAAGGGGATGTGGATACTTCACAAAATAAATTTATTGCAAGATATTAAAAAAAATCATTTGGATTTTTGTGAGCATTGTGTTTATGGAAAACAGAAGAGAGTCATATTTCTCATAGTCGGAAAAGAAAAGAAGAGTGAAAGGTTAGATCTTGTGCATACAGATGTATGGGGACCGACTCAGGTATCATCTCTTGGTGGATCTCGTTATTATGCTATTTTTATTGATGATGCAACTAGAAAAACTTGGGTTTATTGCATTCGACAAAAATATGATGTTTTTGATACTTTTAAGAAATGGAAATCTTTGGTTGAGAATGAGACAGGAAAAAGGTTGAAGTGTCTCAGATTAGATAATGGAGGTGAATATTGTAGAAAGGAGTTTGATGATTACTGTTCATACCATGGGATTCGTAGAGAGAAGACAGTTCCAGGAACACCACAAGAAAATGGTGTGTCAAAAAGGATGAACATGCCAATCATGGAGCGTGCAAGAAGTATGAGATTGCATGTTGGTTTTCCCTTACATTTTTGGGCATATCTTGTAGATATTGTTGTTTACTTAATAAACAAAGTACCTTCAAGCTCTTTGGATGGTAGAATTCCAGAGGAGGCATGGACAGGTAAAAATGTAAACTATTCTTTTTTGAAGACTTTCGGTTGTGAATCATTTGTCCATATTGATAAAGAAAATAGAACAAAGCTTGAGGAAAAATACAAGAAGTGTACCTTTATTGGATACATTGTTAATGATTTTGGTTATTGCATATGGGATTATGAAAATAAAAAAATCATTAGGAGTAGAGATGTCATATTCAATGAGAAGGTCATGTACGAAGATCAGTTGCACGGAAAGAAACAGGAAAAAGAAAAACCAAAATACACAGTGCTTGATGAGATCACTGAAAAAGAAATTCCAAAGGAACTAGAAAATAAAAATGTACAACAGCAGGAGCAGCAGGTACCTCAAAATCCTGCAAGTTTTGTTAGGAGATATACCAGGTTAAGTAGACCCCCTCAATGATACTCTCCTTCATTGTATTATTTATTGTTGATTGATTCTAGTGAACGAGAATGTTATGAAGAGGAAATGCAGGTAGACACTAAAAATAAGTGGGAGCAAGGAATGAAAGAGGAAATGGATTCGCTGGTAAATAACCAAACTTGAGATTTGGTTCAGTTGCCTGCAGAAAAAAAGAGCATTAAAAAATAAATGGCTTTACAAGTTGAAGGAAGAAGATGGAGGCAAAAATCGGTACAAGGCTAGACTTGTTGTAAAGGGGTTTGAACAAAAGAAAGGTAGATATTTTGATGAAATATTTTCTCCTCTTGTTAAAATGACTTCAATTAGGACCATTTTAATTCTTGTGGCAGTAGAATATTTGCATCTTGAACAATTAGATGTAAAAACAACTTTTCTCCATGGGGATTTGGAGGAAGATATTTATATGCATCAACCACAGGGGTATGAGGTCAAAGGGAAGGACAATCCGGTATGCAGGTTGAAGAAGAGATTGTATGTCCTAAAGCAAGCTCCAAGGCAGTGGTATTTGAAGTTTGACAGGTTTATTGCAGAACAAGGTTATAGTAGATGTCATTCTGATCACTTTTTTAATTTTAAAAAGCTAGAAAATGGAAGCTATATCATCTTATTATTGCATGTAGATGACATGYTTGTTGTAGGGTCTAATATGCAGGATATAAATGTGCTCAAGAAGAAATTAGATATTTCATTTGCAATGAAGGATTTGGGTGTTGCAAAGAAAATCCTTGGTATGAGAATAACAAGAGATAGGAAAAATTGCAAATTGACATTGTCTCAGGGTGAGTACATAGAGAAGGTGTTGGAGAGGTTTAGAATGTAGAATGCAAAACCAGTTAGTACACTTTTGGCCAGCCATTTCAAATTAACTAAGGAAATGTGTCCCAAGATACAGGAGGAGATAAAATACATGTCCATGGTCCATTATTCATCAACAGTTGGCAGCTTGATGTATGCGATGGTTTGCACAAGACCAGATATTGCACATGCAGTGGGAGTTGTGAACATGTATATGAACAATCCAGGTAAAGAACATTGGGAGGAAATAAAGTGGATTCTCAGGTATTTGAGAGGTATTGTTACTCATGCATTATGTTTTGGAGGTTTAGACACTATTCTACAGGGATATGTTGATTCATATATGGCAGGTGATAAATATAGTAGGAGGAACACCATAGGGTATGTTTCTACTATAGGTAGAACAACAATAAGTTGGATTCTGAAACTACAAAAGGTTGTTTCACTTTCAACAACAGAGGCTGAGTATGTTGTTACTACATAGGTAGTAAAGAGATGATTTGGTTACAGAGTTTTATGGAGGAATTGGGAAAGAAGCAGGAGAATAGAAGGTTGTATTGTGACAGTGAGAGTGCCATTCATCTTGAAAATATCTCAGCCTTCCATTCAAAGTATAAGCATATACAACTCAAGTACCATTTCATAAGATACATCTTGGAAGATGGACATTTGAAGTTGGAAAAGATACACACTAGCCAGAATCATGTAGACATGTTAACTAAGGGAGTAACCAAGGAGAAACTGAGTTTCTGCTCAGTTTCAGTTGGTCTTCAAGCATGAAGGTGAAGATGAGAATTTTTTCAGGTCCAAGAAGGTTCATAGTCCAACAGATACAACAATGGTGGAGTTGTTGAGATCAATCTCCAAGTGGGAGATTGTTGGTTGTGGAGCCTGATTATCTTCCTGATTCAAAGGTATTTTTTTCAGTCGTGTTTATACCCCATGAAGACTTTACACCCAGAAAGAATGTACACTCCTCCAGGTGGGGGAGTGCAGGGGGGGTTACCCCCCTTGTGGGGTCTGGGGGAAAGCATGCCCTTGAATGAAAAATTTCCTTGCAAATGTATATTGTAATTTCATAGTAAATATGGACCATTCATTATAAGGTTGCAGATCTTACTGTAGAAGTTATGTTATGGTTTTTTTCCTTAGAAGGCAACCCTCTTTTATGAGGGAAATGTATCGCAGCTATGTATCATTGAGAATATTGTATTCTAAATGAGGAGATTATGAGAGAAAGAAGAGGAAGTTACAATAGGTTTGTTGTAGGTTGTATCCCTTCATTTGTTGGATAATAATAAAGGAAGGACCTGACAATTTCTCTGGTGGACGTAGCTCACACTGGGTGAACCACGCATATCTGTGTCTCTATTGTATTGTGTATCTTCTGTGTTTTATTTCCACATTTGTTTTATTTTATTTCTCTGTGATCTTGTTTTTCTAACAGTACTCATCCTATAATGATTATTGGATACAAGAGTTTCTCCTGACATCAAATTTATAGAGAAATTGATACCTATTTTTGGTGGAAACCCTGGTATTTCTTTAAAGACATCTTCAAATTCTTTTAGTACTATGTAGTCTTCAACACTTGGCACTTTATCCTCGAGTGCCTTCTCCATGTGCGCTGCAAATACTTGACATCCATTGCTGTATCTTTTCTTCGATTGCAAGGTTGAAATTTCTATGATAGTCACAGCTCTTGGAATGCCTTGAACTGCTCTCAAATTTCCTTTCTCATCCAAGAAAGTAAATTACTGATTATAATAGTCTAGAACATCATAATGTTGGTCCAACCAATCCATACCAATGAGGCAATCATATGAGCCCAAAGCTATGGTATTCAAATAAGATTGTGTGTGCATTCCATTCATTTCCATTGGACATGCCTTGACCATCTCATTATTTTTTGTTTTTTCCCGAGTCGCTAACTACACCGACTAAGGTTTTCCAAGCTTGTTTCTTGACAATTGGAATCTTTCCATCATTTTAGGATCTAGATAAAGATAAATATGACTAGATCTTGAGTCAATTAAAATAACAATGGGTTGATCATTAATCTTACCTTCCACCTTGATTATGTGTGACTGAAAATAAGCTTGCTTGTTGTCTAGGGCTGCATAAATTCTACCCATGTCGCAACTTCTACCCATGTCTTCAACTGTTGCAACTTGTTGTACACTGTGTTCTGTCCTCACTTTTTCACCACTTTGAGGAAAACATCTAAACATATGGTTTTCCTCACAACCCCAACACTTCATTGTTTGTTGCCTTGGCTTGGTTTCCATTGCCTTGGTCATTCTTGGCTCCTTGGAAGTTGGTTGTCCTTGTGTAGTATTTCTGAAAAATGGTGGCTTAGTCCCCTTCTTCCTCTGTTCCACCTTGATTTTAATCTTGTATTCCCAAGCCTTTTGGAAAGCCAGTCTTCCCCTTTGTTGATCATGGAGACATGTTTCTCTCCTTATAGTTTCCTCCAATGTCTTGAGATCATCATATTGTATCTTATCACCAAAAATGACGACAACCCACTCATGTACCTTTGAATATTCACCTGTTCATCCTTGTAAAAGTAACATATTTCAATAGCTCTAAAAATCTCCTTTCGTACTCGTTTATGGTCATGATCCCAAGCTTGAGTTCAAAGAACTCCTTCATTTTCCTATCATAGTAGCACTTTGTTAAATATTTCTTTTCAAAATATTGCTTGAATTCCCCCAAGCAACCTTCTTCTCATCAATGTGTTGTACTTGCACATATTTATCCCACCACATTGATTCTTTCTCCATTGAGCTGATAAATGGAAATTCTCCCTTCTTCCTGCGAGGAGTAATTATGCAACTGGAATCATTCCCCATACCCAACAACCATGTCTCTGCATCCTTATCCTTCTTATGCTCACCATCAAAAGTAGGAGGCTTGATATTATTCATTTCTCCCTATAGTTCGTCTACCCCATTCATTCTCTTATGCCTCCTAACAGGGGATGGGCTCAAACTATTGCATGCTCTCCCAACTGAATATCTTGGAGAGTGATGGAAATGCATGTCAACACTTTTTGTTTTTCTTCCCTCATCATGAGATCTGTGTCTTCCTGATTTTCTTGATTCGGTCTCCCTATCCATCTTTTTCTCAATTCTATCCAAGCTTTGTAGAAACTTGATGTTGAATCCATATTGCTCCTCCTTGGCTTTCATAAGACTATCATTATCATCTTTATAACTTTGGACGTCCTTTTGCAAACTTTTTATGGTCTCTACCAAGTTCATGCTCTCTTTTAAGCCTTCCCTATGTCCATTGGATTTTGTACCTTCAATACCCATACCAACGTACAACCTTCCCATTTATTCATCCTGACTATAGGTTCTCTGTGCACCTGCCATGATTTTAATCTTTGCGTTGATTTGTCTTGAATGATTTGTTGTTAATCTTGAAAACAAAATTATTCTCCGCATTGATTCTATCCTAAACTAATTGTTGTTAATTCTACAAAAAGTGTAGATAACAAGATTTGTTAGACTAATTAATGCTATTTTTTTTATGAAAGTTATGCATAATTTGTCAGAATCCTTTCTTTTCTTTTTCCTTGGATGATTTTAATGTTCAAATTCTAGTTTTCACACTCACGCATCGCTATTTTTGTGTGCATCACAACTCTATACCGTGCACTAGCAGTTTTCCATGCACAATAAACTTTGCACTGCATGACACCAATAATTAGCATACACGTCTATTCCATGATAATCTATGGCCCATACAAGTCCAATGTTGAACCAATTTCTCTGATACCAATATGTAACATCCCCAGCTTCCTAGGTTGGGCCACATCACTACAACCTCCAATTATGTTGCTATGATATTCTTTGTAGAATCCCAAGCTCACCACTAGACCAGGATACTTCAAAAATCCTAATGCGTGAATGCTAGTTATAACGCTCCCTATTACTAGTAAACCCGAATAACTGCGCACAACCTTAAGGTAATGCACACAGACCCAAGTTGGATATTTCTCTACGAGTATACTTCTTTTAATACAATTATAGCAACAAAATAAATGTCACAAATCTACTATGCGCTTATCCCTTCGGAACACATATATATTGTTGAGCATGCAAACACTCTACACACATAATACTACTGCGTGAAAAATCAATCCGATGTTGCACACAAATTCTATCCCCTTTGTGCACGCAGACTACTTCATTTCATGCTCGACAATTCATACCTTGCCTTGGTGTCTTCTAACAATGCCACATAGTTTAACTTAAACAAAATACTTAATAATTGTCATACTTCTCATGTGCAACAATATTATATAGATTAACCATACATTTAGCTAACACGAAACACTTATAACTATCATGCCTACATATGTCACAACATACAGGAAAAGGAACACACACACATGAAATAACATTACACGGAATTAACCACAATATTTAGATGCAAGTTCATACAGGAAGATAAACCCATTTAAAAATATGAACATTAGAGCACACAATAATTAAACAAGACTATGAAGGACATTTATCTTTTATGAAAAGTCCCCAACTATGTGCAGGACTCAAACATTCCTCCCAGCCACATACTTTGTCCCTCATAATCTCTCAGCAACAGGTCACCCTCGAGTTGGGGATTAAAATCCATAGGAAAAAGGGTTCATATTTCCAGGCTATGGTCTGATATTCAACGGAAATCTTGGTCCAAGGTGCTGATTGCTGCAACAAACCTACAATATCTCATTCCCCACATGCCTGTCCCATCCCAGGATGTGTACCCCTTCTCTTCTCAACAATACTTCAGTTTCCCCACTTCCCTTTTGCGGCTTCAACAACTAACCAAACAGGAAGTCTCAGAGCCCTGTATCTAATGCCCAACGCACCATGGAGAAATTCCAACAAAACTCTCACCTGGAGAGAATTCTCACAGGCTTGGAAACCCACTTCTTTGACACATTAAATATCTCACCTAAAGAGAAATGCTCATGGGCTTGACAACCGACCTATTTAACAACAAAACTCTCATCTAGAGAGAAATGCTTATGATCCTGACAACCCGTCTCTTTGACACACGGGCCTGACAACCTGCTTCTTCAACACAATTCTCTTCCTTATATGGATACCCCCTTATAGATAGGTGATGACAGTCTCAAGTNAACAAAACTCTCATCTAGAGAGAAATGCTTATGATCCTGACAACCCGTCTCTTTGACACACGGGCCTGACAACCTGCTTCTTCAACACAATTCTCTTCCTTATATGGATACCCCCTTATAGATAGGTGATGACAGTCTCAAGTGCAAATCGGTATAGGTCACAAATAAAGGTGGATAGTCTGTTGGAGTTCTGATGGTAGCCAAGATGGAGTAAAAAGTGTCTATAGCCCCCAAAATACACTAAGGATCAATAATATATTTGCATGGTTATAACTAGACACTTGTCACCTTAAGAACTAGCTTTTATCCACTTGGTGACTCGTTCCCATCCTTTGGAAACTTAGGATAAATACATATTCATAAATTAAACTTTCAAAAATATTAATAAAATATTTCCTTGACTTAAGCTACCCATTTTTCCTTTTGCATGGAGTTTAACCCCCCCCCCCGTCTCTTTTCATCTGAGTTGAGTCTGCACACAGTGATGTGATTATATTAACAATCTTGAGGGTGGTTACATTTATAATACAGGCGCACTGGCCTTTTTCATCCAAGCTCACCAACCTCAAAACACAAGCATATATACAAAGGCTCTTTGGCCTTAAAATCATGCGCTTAATTCGGTGTGCGCAAAATTTTGGAATGTGCGCACTCTTCCTTTGGTGTGCCATCCTTGCACACTTACACAAGTTTGTGCTACACTATGAAATGTGCACATTCTTTCTTTGATGAACAATTCTCGCGCAATCACCAAACTATGGGATGTGGGCACAAAACTGAATCCAAAACTTGATACCAACAACTCACCAACTTATATATATATATATATATATATATATATATATATACATTTACATTTACAGTTGGGTTCAACCTAGGGGTATTACAAGAAATTTGTCTAGACGTGAGGCGATCTGATGCACGCCTCCTCTGCAATTATTCCAGGTAAAAATTTTGCTCCCTATTTCCCAGTCCACCAATTGGAGGTTGCGAATGGTTTCCTTGAAGCGACCAGAGTCCTACTCTAGGTAGTTGATTCCTCTTTTTTTCTCTGTTAGTGATGTGGTTATGTTGAAGTCTCCTCCCACAATCCGATGAGAATTATTTAGAATTTTCTCTAGTTGTTGTATAGTGTGGAGAAAGGCTATTTTATCTATGGTTGTCTGGGGGCCGTAGACATTAGAGAGGATTCCCTATTGACCTGATCCAATCATTTGGAACCTTGTTGATATCGTTCGCTTGGTTGAGAAGAAATTGAAGAGGAGGACTTCATTGGGGTTCCAGAGGAGTTCCAATCCATTGGAGGCTCCCTTAGCATCAATAACAGTTGAATGACATCCTGACCAACATTTGGTGGCTAGCCCGTGGAGGATTTCTAAGGTATATTTTGTTTCTTGAATCATAAGGATGGAGGGTTTTTCCTTTCTTAACATTACCTTGAGGGATTTGTTTTTTCTTAGGCCATTTAGGCCTCGAATGTTCCATGAGATTACTTTCATTGAGAGTGATGGGGGTTGGGTGAGAAATTATTTATAATCTTAATACGACCTGAGTTGACCAAAAAATCGTTCAATTCTTGTAGGAGTTGTTTGTTACTCCTTCACCCCCTTTTTCTTTCTTCTTTTGCCACTTTGGAGGTGTCTTTTATAGAATAATCCTTAATGCCGAGAGAGGAAGAGGCCAAGTGCTTACCTTTTTTCATGGTTGTCGATTTGTCCTTGGATTTTTATTTGAGGAGGGTGGATTTCAACAACTGAATCTGAGTTTCTGGGATGGAGTTGGCATCTTGTCGTGTGCAAACAACCACAATGCTTTGTTGATCCAGTTCCCCCAGGTCCATTTCATCGCCATCATCAAAATCTTCCTTATCGTCCCCTGTCAGAGCCATTTATTCATCCTCATCAATGATAAGGTGTTTTGTTCTCGCTCCTTCCTTCACTTTGTACTGAGGATTATTGGGGACCATAAATGCTTGATTTTCTTCCTTTTTTTCTCCTTTTGAGCTTGTTCTGGTTGCATGTTCTATGGATTTTTCCCTTGGGTCGCTATTAATGTTTCGAAGCTATTGTTGATTATGGGTCCCTTTGGAGGCGGTTGATGAGATGGTTTTCTTAGGATTTTCCTTTTGGTTGTGACCTTTTCAAATCTGTCCTCATCCTTTGCATTCTAATTCTTCGTCTGATCTTGTGGGATATTTAGAGGGCAATCCCAGAATAAGTGTCTGTGTGCATGAAACTTTCTGCAGCGGAAGGGGATGTGCTCATAGTCTATTGTTTGGATATAGTATAAATCCGTATGATGGAGGAATATTGAATCAGGCAAAGGCTTCGAGATGTTGAGGTAGACACAGATCTTAGCGTATGAAGTGCATCGTCTGTACTGCATAACATCAACTATTTTGACAAAGGTACCAAGGGTGTTTCCTATTCCCTCAAGTATGTCAGGGTCCCAATATTCCTAGGGAAATGAATACAGACTTATCCATACCAGAGCTGCAGAGAAGTCTTCTTTCAGTGGGCTAAATTTCTTGGTCCACAAGCATAGGTAGAGGTCGATCAAGTTGAAGAAGTATGGCCCATTTCAGAAAATGCATTCTCTGTCCTCCACGAGGTTGAAGATTGATGTAAAGGATCCTTTCAAACCCAATTTGAGCTCCACACCGCCTTTTGGTTTCCATTTGGTCTTGATCCACCATAACAAGGCTTTCTTCGATGACCACAAGCCCATGAATTTGTAGATCAGGTCATGGTCTTTCATGTGTTGGATCATCTCATCAATCTTGATGGAGTGGAGCTCATATTGCATTATTTTTGTTGTCTATGGGATACATGTATTGCATCGTCGTGCTTTGGGTGTGTCAGGAGTATTATGGTTCAGGGGCGATGATTCTTCTTAGGGAGGAGCATTGACTTTCTTTTCTTCATCCATTGGACATGGCTTAGATTGGTTTACTTACCTTGTGGTGTTTGATTTGTTGAGGGGAGGGAAATTTTTCCCCGCTACGATGTTATGGTAAGAGGGAGCAACGTCCCCTCCGACACTTGCTGCCACTGAAAAATTCAGGATTCAATTTTTTATTATAAAGATAAAACCTACAACATAATAATATCAACACGTTATCAATTATCCATGATGAGCATAACATTATCAATAAAAGAAGATATTATATATATATATATATATATATATATATAACAATTAAAAAATAATAATTGAAAAAAATAGTTTAATAAGTTTTTATTCATATTGTTAGATATTTAATTAATATACATTTTAAAAGTTTGATTTTAATATTTTAAACCAACAAAATATTTTAAACTTAAGCAAATCTTATTAAAAAAAATATTATATGAAAACACTTTTTAACTTATATTTATATTTGTCTTTAAAATAAAATAAAAAATTATATAAAAACACTTTTTAACTTATATTTATCTTTAAAAATTTTATGATTGGTTTTTAAATAATAATATTAATTTAAAAATCAAACCATAATAAAATAAAATATAATATAATATTCCCTTTTTATATTGAGAAAACCTCCTCCGGGGAAATCATTTTTTTTCCATATGTAAAATCATTTTCACTTCTTCATAAAGCTTTATTTTCCTTTTTTTATAAGATTATCAACAAAGCATGGAATATTGAAATTCATAAAGGAAGTATTTCAATATGAAGAAATAGAAATGGCAAGATTCAAGGAACACCAAATCTCATAATTTTTAAGCTAAACAATTTTGTATTTTATCTCAACGATGTCTTCTTTTATAATGATTTTCAACACACTATGCTTCTATAGTGTGACCATTTGGCCAAATAGTTTAGACGAGAAACATAATGATTTCCAATATCTATTTTTTAACCAATTACCAATTAGTTTTGACGAGAAACATAATTATTTCTAATATCTATATCTTAGTTATTTTTCATTATGTCAAATTTTTTATGGTGAAATATGTTAATTTTTTTTATTATTATAAGATTAATATACCTCAATTTAATATTATAAAAAAATTATTAACCTCATTTAATTAATTAATTTATTTTTTTAATAAAGTATCATAAATAAGAGTTATCTATTCCCCAAAATTATTCAAGATTTGCTCTTAACCCAACCATTATTGTATGCATTGATTTAAATCGACAAGCATATAGATAACTACTAAAATGCTATTTAATTAAATTATAACTTAATAAAAAATATAATAACTACCTACTTTTATTAACTCAACACAACAAACATGACAAAAAAAAAAATCACTTATAAAGAAATATTAATCATAATTTAAATTATGATAACATACTATATCCCAATGCTCTTTAGTTTTGTATTTACTATTATACCAAACTAACAAATTACTTCTTTCTACTATGTATATATATATACTTTCTAACAATAAAAATAAATCAAAGAGTTTGTTAGATGTTTATGTATTAAATTCATGAAGGTTTCTAAATCAAATTTTATTGGATGTTTTGGGGTTACCAAATTTTAAAAAAGAAAGGAGGTGATCCATATAAAGAAGTCCAGTATTTTCAAAATATTATGATGCCAACAACAAGAACATCTTATAAACCCATTTAAGATCATGTTACTCACAAGGAATTGAACCTGAATGAAGAGGATAACAATCATTCCTCCCAACTACCCAAACTATATCTAATAAACAAAATTTAAATATTTATATATTATGATATGTAATATTTTATTAAAAAAAAATTTAGTCTTAATATATGAATTAAAATTTATGTGATTTCTTATATATATAAAAAATAAAATAAACATGAATAAGTAAGGACTATGAGAATTTTTAATAAACTAATTAATAAATCTCTATCATACAAATATATAGAAAAGTTAAAATCATACACAAGACATTTTAAAAAATATAATTTTTGATGTATTAATATTCCATTTAACTAATATCTAATATAATTAAGGAACTAAGTCTTATGATAATATTATTAAGGATATCAATAAAAAAATTTATTACTAAGTCTTATCATCATATTATTAAAGATATCAATAATTTATTTAATAATAATAAGAATAATTTTTTTAATAATAATAAGAATAAATGTGAAGAGGATATATAAATTTTGAAATAAATGATTCAATGAAATTAAATTATATACATGAAAAATTTTGCTAGACATATTTAGTTTGAATGTGTTTATTAGTGTTTAATTTGATAAAGAAAATGATCCCAACAACCATATTAGAAGAAATAAAACTATTGCTGCACATGATTGGATGTGTTCTCGGCAGGGCGCTCTTCTATTACCGGGTCGATGGACGACCTGTCTCCGTGCTTTTTCGGTTGAAAGTCAAATGTCTTGCGTTGGGGCGGATGCTCCTCTATGTTTCTGCTGGGGATGTGTTTCATTTTCAGAGCTCCCTGGCTCCCCAAGCCTGTATCTCCTCGAGTCATCTCCATGGATGGGAGGAGTTCCTTATCCAACTGAGCTGTCGGGTCAAGAGATTGAGCAGGTTGCTGAGGAGAGGTATTTCCAACCAGTGGTGAGGGGGACTGAGAGGTTCCCCCTCCGTTAGAGAGCTTGAATTTTGAAGAAGATTCCTCGCTAACATATTTTTCACCTGACAATAGTGGGCTCACCGGCGACAGAGCTGCTGGGTTGGCATGTGCTGGGAAACTACCTCGGCTTCCCAGTCATCCACCATTCGTCTCAGATGGGCTGGAATGTCATCACCGTATCCCGTTCCTGAGGAGCTTCCTGACCCTGTTCGCCCTACCATCCACCTACCTCCCCTCCCACGATGTGGAGTTGCCCGGAGATGTCTCAACATTCTCTCAGACCGGAGAGCCTGACCTGAAAAATGACTGGGAGTTATGTGCCTTTCGGGGATGAAAACACCACTTGTCTTGACCAAGCAGACGAAACTCCACCACCAACCCTGCAAAGCATACAGAACTCCCCCACAGGCTTCGTCTGAAACATGCAGCCTGAAAAGGTATAAGACCCTCGCAGGATTCGGGCGATTAAACAAAAAAATCAGCATTATTGCCACTGTACTGGGATATGGATTATGAACCGTGCAAAGAGCCATGCTGTAAATGCTCGGGACCTCGAGCTCTATGAAAAATTTATTGCGCATGAGGGAGGGCTAGAGGGGCGACCAAGTGGAGTATGCTCATCTGTCTACTATCCTCCATTTCACGTGTCACTCTCACCATAGCACCCGCATCCGGGTTGGGAGAGTCTTTGGAAGCCAACTGCATACATTCCAGCTTGAGGGCAGTTGGAATTTGAGCATTGAAGTCCATATCCTATATGGKAGAGTTTGCAGAAACTCCTCCATTCGCTAGACRGTCGATAATGGCATTAGATGTACSTCTAATGTGCTGAAATGTAACAGCTCATGAGTGGGGAATTAGATCGGCTAAATGGTGAAGCCCAAGATCTAGCCTCCATCTTGGATAAATTTTCGAAACCTGGGATCCATTTTGAATTCAAATAGCGAGAGATATCACTATTTTTGAATCTCCTTCTGCTATAAGAGGGAAGAGATGCCATTTTTTTGTGATTTGCAATCCATAATCAATTCAGAGCTGTGAGTTCTGCCGCATTATTACTGTCCAAGCCAAGTGTGCCAAAGAAAATCCTTAAAATTGTTCCTGAACCGTTTCGGAAGGAACCACCGAAGCCTGCAGGCCCTGGGTTCCCTTTGGAGGCCCCGTCAAAATTGAGCTTATAGAAGCTTTCAGGAGGATGGCTCCAAGTCTCGAGACTTGAAGGGGAGTTTCTCTTAATGGAGGGGGAGAATAGATACGGGTGAGGCCAGATGCTCCAATTCTTTAAAATAATTGCCTCAGTATGATTGGCTTGAAGATCCTGTTCTGACCAAGGCAGGAGAAGGAGCCTTTCTTGAAGATGAATTTTAAAAGTAGTCTAAACTGATTCCTCCGAGATGCATTTGTTCTCGAATATCCTTTAATTTCTTTCTTTCCAAATTTCCCAGACTAGAAAACCAAGGATAAGCTGCCACAAGTGATTTAAGAACGAACATTGGAAACATTGATCCTTCGAGGTCTTGATAGTCTGAACTACATCCCCATGAACACGATTTGTTTTCCTCATAGGATGGCAATTTTGTCCCAGATTTTATTCGTGAAGGGACATGTGTCAAGAAGGTGGTCAATCGTTTCCTGGCCCCTCAAGTAGAGGACACAACGAGAGGGGCCAGAGAATCCCCGCCTGAGAACATTGTCCCAGGTGAGAATACGTCTGTGTAAGAGGAGCCAAAGGAAAGTTGTGATTTTTGGCCATGATTTAAGATTCCAAATTTTGTTCCAAGCAGGAACATGCTAGTCTATCGGGGAGTGAATGAGGAGGTGATATGATTCCTTGACAGTGAAAGAGCCTTTGGCTCTGTAGCCCCACCTTATAATATCCATCCCTTGTGATCTGTGGATTTGACGTCTCTGAAGTTCCTCCCAAACCTTAGTTGTGGATTCCCCCTCCCCATTTAACGACCACTCACTGGGGGCCTTCCAAGTGCAGAAGTATTTGGAGATGTCCATGGTCCAAAAATCACAAACCAAAATCTGCCCTGAACTTTGGAGAGAATCCTAAAAACGTGGCAGGTTAAAAAGACTGGCAAGACTAGGAAGTTACCACCAAAAGTTGGTCCAAAAATTCGTCAAGGTTCCATTTCTGAGTTCCCAGAAGCTATGTTGTTGCACCAAAGCGCGTTGAATATTAGCAAGACTCCATATGAGAGATCCATGAACATCCTAGGAATATCGGATGAGGTTTTGCACATTCGAATCCTGTGCATACTTGTGATTCCAAAATTGAGCCCAGGGATTGGTTTTTTTAGAGATCCAGTTCCACCATGTCTTATCACTTAGGACCACGTTGTTGATAGCAGGATCACGGAGACCAAGTCCTCCAATTGACTTTGGAAGACACAGTCTACCACTTATCCAAGGTCCATTTGTGGTGGCTTTTATCTCCACTCTAGAGGAAATATCTTTGAATGGTTCAGATAGCTTTGAGGACCCCTTTTGGAGAAGCTAAGACCGAGAAGAGGTAAAGAGGCATTGATTGGAGAATTGCTTTGATAAGGATCAACCACCCTACAATGTTGATAGATCTGAAAGTCCTAGAAGTTAGCTTCTGTTCAAGCTTGTCTAGGAGCTCACGCCATGAGGAATGCTTGATGGCTGAGTTGATTAGTGGGGCTCCAAGGTACTTAGTAGGAAGAGAGGAAATAGAAAATCCCAGGATTCTGGTGATAGTTTGCTGAGTGATGACAGGAGTGTTGAAGAAAAATAATTGGGACTTGTCATGGTTTATAGTAGTTCCCGATGCATTAGAAAAGGTTCTTAGAATACAATTAAAGTTTATGGCTTCCTGAACAGATGGGTGACCCAAAAATAATTATCATCCATAAGTTGTTGGTGTGTTAGAGGGGGATTATCATGCAGTGAGAGCCTTTTGATGGCACCATCAGTGTTTGTTTTTTTAATCATTCTACCTAATCCTTCAACCATGAGAATGAAGAGGAAACGGGAAAGGGGGTATCCTTGATGTATCCCTCTAGAGGGGGTAAAGGGGATTGAGGGAGAACCATTGACGAAAATGGAGAAAAAGGGGTAAGAGATCAACGAAAGGACCCAATGAACCCAATGGGAACAAAAACCAAATGCCAACAAAACTTTTTCAATATAGTCCCAACTAAGTTTGTCAAAGGTTTTGTATAGGTCGAGCTTTAAAACCATGCCATGATTTTTTATATATTTCAGAGAGTGATCTAGCTTATTTTCGGAACGAAATGAAAGCAGAGATATTAAAATGAAATACACATAAAAAATTCCAGAAACATAGAAATACAACAATACATGATTTCTATTAATGAAAGAAATGTACAGATACTGTAAAACTATAGAGTGCAAGACTCACTAGAATGGTGGCAGCTTTATCTTTGAGAAGAGATGTGACAGCTACATTCATTCGCAAGAAAATGAGTACAATGAGGCTCTGAAGGCCTTTCTATGATAAACATGAATGCCAAAACCCTAGACATCCAAAAACCTAACCCTAGGAGATGAAGCGGCAAAAGTCATGTGGGCCCTGTTGGGGTAAGTTAGTACATTAACTTCCCGGGGTCATAACTTTTTCATACGATCTTCATTTTAGGCGTGTGATAGACCGATGAAAAGGTCTTTTCTAGAACTACACATTATAACATCAAACTCTGACCCTGTCTACAATTTGACTGTGGAAATCCAAGAAAACATTGTTTAGGGCCCCAAAACGACCCTAGAAGTACAAAAAGTTGTACTGACATAAAACTTCCAAAATAAGACAGTTGGAATAGGTGGACGACCACCCATATCCACCTGGATGTTGTGTAGGGCTTCAGGACATCCCCAGAAGTGCAGAACCCATAATTACAAAGAAATGTCCCCATTACAGAGAAACACGCTGAACTGAAAACTGTCAAGATGAGCCAATTGGAATTTGGAACATGTGGGTGGCCACCAATATCCACCTGGATCAATCCTCCTCCCTTAGGAAGAAATGATCTCCATTGCGTTGAGTGCCCAAGGAAGAGGGGAAGAAATTTTCTGAATTTGAATCTTGGTAAGCTGCGTGCCTTGTTGGAGAAGTTGTGTTGCTTGGTCTGTGGAAGACTATCATGAACCTATTGCTGGCGGGGTTGAATCTGTTCCACCATCCTATTGTCTCTAGGCTTGACGGGGCATTGTGTAGGCGCCATTGTAGGTGAAGAAACAATATCTCCTTTCTCTTTTGCAATCTGCTGGATAGAAGGTGTTGAGGTTGCAGTGGTTGTAATGCCCTTCTGTGCATCCTTTGAACAGACTATGAAGATGATAAATTTTGTAGTATGAGAGATTACCTTGCGACACTGTTTTGGTGGAACAGTAGTCAGAACTACCTCTCGTATCCTGTAGAGATGACTCCCCAGAGTAATAATGACACTACGGGGTCGAGACTCATAAACAACATGACGTTTCCACATATATGGTTGGCCCAAAACAACATCACAGATGTCAACAGGGGCAACATCACACACTACCTCATCCTTGAAGGGCTGGATGCCATAGGACAGGTGACACTGCTAGCTGACACGAAGATATCATCCTTGGTGAAGCCACCCAATGTTGTATGGTTGCAAGTGTGGTGTTGTTGACAACCCCAACTGTTTGCAGACTTCAACTGAGATGAGGTTCTTCTAGATGTCGCTATCAACAATGAAATGCAATGGGGTTCCCTTCACCCACATCTGTGAATGGAAGAGGCACTCCCCCTCTTCAGGATCTATTGGATCTTCTGGTTGAATTGTTGCGATTGTGACAATAGCAGTGGGGTCTGCGTCGATGATCTGTCTGTTTTCAATATTTTGTGGATCAAATTCTGAATCAGGGTTCGGCTCTTTGTCTTTGACCTCGGCCACCAATGATTGTTTTGAGCGACATTCATCAGTGTTCTGCCAGGAGATTTTGTGGAAGTCGCACCACTTCCCAGTGTCATTCTTCGTCTTTCCTTTACCCTTCTTTTCCTGTGTCTTGGACTGGTTTATGGGAAGCTGTTGGTTAGGGCTGTCTTTACCATGCTTTGGTTGTTGCGTATTTGGAGACCCAAACTCCCATTTGTTCCAATGCCTAAATTTATGTTTGATTTTGACAGTATATCGATAGGAAATTCCCAATGATGAGATGTTTAGGTAATCCATTTCGGTTTGGATGTACCTATGTAGAGCCCCAAGGTATTTCATAACCAGATGCCACTTGGAGTCTTTGATACCCAACTTGGTGTGCAAGGTATGGAAACTATTTGTGAACTCTGACACTGTTTGGCTCTTCTCTTTCCATAGTGTGGTCTATCTCATGTATTGGTCTTCATAGTTATCAACGGGGTAGTATTGTTCCTTGACCGCATCCACAAAAAAATCCCAAGTGGGCTTGACCCCATATATTCCAGATTCCTCCGTGGAACTTTTCTCCTAGTAAGTTTTCCACCAATGTTTGACATGGGGGAGCGCCTCGAGGAGTGCGAAGGTGATCTTTTCTCTGTCGAAAAAATTATGAATAGAGAAGTAACCTTCTAGCAAATTTAACCATTTTTCTAAGGAATCCGCATCTATCTGACCTTCAAATACGAGAATATCGAAATTAACTTGTACCTTGAAGGGAGAGGTTCCTCCAAAGTGGTCGCTTGATGATGATGCGCCTGTTGCTATCGACAGGCGTTGAAGGATGTGGGAAAAATTATCCATCATTTCGTCCCTCTGTCGCACGAGAGCTTGCTCAAGCAATAGGTTAATAGAATCTTCTGCTCCGCCTTTTTTATTTTCTACCACCATAAAGGGTTTCGTGGGCGTGCGAGAACGATTTTCCTCAAAAGCGACAAGATCGAGACCCAACTTGCTATACTCGAACCTCGTCGGTGACATGCAATGCAAAACGATCAAGAGCATCTTGCTCTGATATCACTGATCTAGATTATTTTCGGAACGAAATGAAAGCAGAGATATTACAATGAAATACACATAAAAATTGCGAGAAACGGAGAAATACAACAATACATGATTTCTATTAAAGAAAGAAATGTATAGAGACTGTAAAACTACAGAGTGCAAGACTCGCTAGAATGGTGGCATCTTTATCTCTAAGAAGAGATGTGACGGCTACACTCATTCGCAAGAAGATGAGTACAATGAGGATCTGAAGGCCTTTTTACGATAAACATGAATGCCAAAACCCTAGACATTCAAAAACCTAACCTTAGGAGATGAAGCGCCAAAAGTTATGTGGGCCCATTGGGGTAAGTTAGTACATTAACTTCTCGGGGTCGTAACTTTTGCATACAATCTCCATTTTAGGTGTGTGATAGCCCATTGGAAAGGTATTTTCGAGAACTACGCATTATGCTGACAAACTTTGACTTTGTCTATAGTTTGACTGTGGCAAGCCAAAAAAACATTGTTTAGGGCCCCAAAATGACCCTGGAAGTACATAAAGATGCATTGACAATAAAAATTCCAAAATAAGCCAATTGGAATAGGTGGGCGGCCACCAATATCCACTTGGATGTTGTGTAGGGCTTCAAGACAACCCCAGAAGTGCAGAACCCACAATTACAAAGAAATGTCTCCATTACAGAGAAACATGTTGAACTGAAAACTGTCAAGATGAGCCAGTTGGAATTTGGAACAAGTGGGTGGCCACCAATATCCACCTGGATCAGAGAGTGAGTGACCTTATGAGAAAGGATGATG
>ML799681.1:325189-358036 GCA_009831015.1 Picea engelmannii
TAGCCATATTTTTACTTTCAACATTTCTTGCCACCTTAAATGCATTCTCCAATGATTTGGGTTCCCAAAGGCGAGCCTCATGTTGAATGTTATCCTTTAAAGTTCCTATGAATACATCAATCAAGTGCTCATATGGAATATCGATTACCTTTATATTCAATCTTTGGAAGTTCTCAATGTGCTTGGTAACTGAACCATTTTGCTTGAAATTTATCAATTGGCTAAAGAAGGTATTGCTCCTTGTATCATCATAGTATGCTATCATTTCTTCCGTGAAAATTGTCCAAGTGACGAGTGATTTGCGAGAACAAAGCCATCGATACCATACAAATTGATTAGGTTCTAAATACAAATAAGCAATTCGTACATTTTGTGTATGTGGCACATTATGTAGATCAAAGAATTTCTCCATTTGAAGTATCCATGTGATTGGGTCCTTGCCATCAAACTTCCTCATATCGATCTTAGGAACGTGGTTGGTCTTCAACCCAAAGTTGGAGTTTCTCCATTCTTGATTCACCTTCCTTGTGTCGTCATCATGAATTTCATGGGATGCATTTTCACTTTCAGGTGTCTTCTCTGTTACAAATTTTTTCAATACTTCCATGATGTCCTCTTTTAAACCATCCATCTTTGCCTCCAACTTAGCTTCCATCTCTTGTGGTTCGTCTTTTGTTACTATATTCTTTTGTAAATCATTTATGTCCCTACGCATTTCTTCACCTTCAACAAGAGTCCAAGTAGGATTGTCTGGAGGCTTATTTGGTGTAGAAGTTTCCTTTTTGGGTGGCATTTTGGCCAAATATCACTTTTGAACCTTGATTTTGAGGTGGTTCTGCTAGACAATCTTTCTTCTGTTGTATCTCCCAAGTTTCATCCCTTCTAGGTATGAAACTTTCTTTTATGTAGTTCTATGATATTTCTTCTCTGTAATGCCACAGGTCTGATCAAAATTGGATGTGCCAAGTGGAATTTATGGTAACTTCCCCACAACTTGCTTATTTTTGGCCTTTACAAGAGATCTCCCTTGTATAGCGTGCCATGCACAAAATAATTGATATACAATTCTGAAACTCATACCAGAAATACTACAGGTTGTCCATGATACAATGAAACTGGTCCCACTCAATTTGTATACTCTAGGAAGAAGTTATGATTGTTTTACTTCGAACACCTTCTTGATACTAGTCAATAGGACTAGTCAGATACCCTATCTTCCATAGGGTGTATCGACAAATATAAGATGACCCAGAAGATGAAATTTTTACCACAGATACCTTAATAATATATGTGATTATTCTATGGAGTTAAGGGTCTGAAAAGTTATAGAAATTTTTTTATAGCGAAAATTCCGCAATGACTCAGTTCAGGATGATTCCAGAACCCTATATTGTACAGCCTGTATCTACGAAAGTGTAAGGCATCAGGAGATGAAATTGTAACCCAACGTACCTTGATCCGTATAATAAATATCCTCCAAGCCGTTCCTTCTGAAACATTGTAGAAAAAAAGTTATAGTGAAAATCCCAAGGTGTCTCAGATGTAGCAGCGAAACCCCAAGACCTTGAGCTCTGATACCATATGTTAAGAACCAAACATCAATATATCATAGAAAAACCTTAGAAAAAGTAATCAATGCCTTGAAAAAGAGATAATTTCAGATAATAAGCCTCTTCGAGGGGGCAACCTCCTTTTACCCCACTTAAATGTTCAAGTACAAGATGATTCCAAATGAAAATGTCTCCTTGGTATATATATGAGACTAGGAGGTATAATTAAAACTAATGGAATAAAGACAACATAAATAAAATAACATTTCTTAATGTAATATGCCCCAATTAAGGGGTAATTATCCAATATTAGGGCTTAACAACTAGAGCATGGAACGATAACATAGTCAAAGCTCACTTTGGGGGCAATCTAAAAAATGTTCTACTTGTAGCTTACAACTACACACAACTCCATATATTGAGATATGATTCGACAAATGAAATTTGGATAAGAGTTGGATGGTTGTTATCATTGGCTTCTCTTCTAGGGCTATGGATTTGGTGTGTTGAATACGATCACCAAGGTTAGAAGCAGTTGTGGATATATTCAATTACCTCGCATAGAGAACGTGAGGGTTTCAACCTATGTAAATGACAAGTGGTACATGGGTTAGGGGAAGGAGGATTGATTCACAAATTTTGGGATGACATTGTGATACCTGATGGAGAAGTAGAATGTGAACTTTTTAATCACACACCACTTGACCAACCCTTTCCTCTTGATCCCTTTAATAATGGAAATGCTCCACCTATTTTTGTCCGTAGCTTCCACGATTTTCACTGGAGCGACTCAACTAATTTTGAAGATATACTCCGCGATAATGTCCCCAATTAGTCAGTCTGTTTTAGAAGGCCAGAGGTGATCAAGGTCGGAGGTGATCATGAGGAACGTTGATGTTATTAGAATGTTTTAAAACCTGAATAAATCATTTTCTTGAGCTTTGTATACAAGTGAAAACATATCATAAATTTAGTCATATAAATAATAATTTTTGGCACAAATATATATATCTTGAAAATTTAATTACGTTGCTTATGCTTATTGAAAACTTCCACATTAATCTTTATTTTAATGAGGAGTTTGGAATGGATGAACTAGATTCATTCAAGAGGGAATATTCTTTCTCATCACACGAAGGGATCTAATTTAATATGGTATCATCCTTGGAGCTAAAAAAACAAACCTTAGTCATTATTAAAAATGGATGGTATCATCCTTACAACTCAAAAACAAGTGTTAGTCATTGAAACAATCACATTTTAAAAAAGGTTGATATAAATGGATATAAACGATCTGTTCCATTTTCTACTAAAACTAATGATGTCGTAAGCATATATCAACCACTTTTAATAATGTGGTTGTGCTAGTATATATCTACTTACATCATTAATAATTGGTGCTACATTGTACATTTGAATTATCCATCAAATACATTTTTTTCTTTTTATATAATTTAATTTGTTGATGTTAATATTTTTTTAGGTTAGGATCAAATACATTGTTAACAATGTATGCCTTGAAACTTAAACATGTAAATTTATAACTTACAATAATTTTGTATTTGATTGAAAAACAAAATTTATAAGAATTTGTACTACATAAATTTTATGATGAAATTGAGCATAAGAATATTAGGACAAGAAGATTGGTGGGAAAGGCCTCAAGACATAATTCTCAAAATTGTATTCATCTTAATGATACAAATATATAATACAATAATGAAACCACCTCAATTTTTCTCACATCGACACCTCATCAGGAGATAAGGTAGGAGGAGACAATATAAGAATCTAGGAACACACTTAGGATAACAACTATATCCTAGTATGTAAAATATACAAAGGTGGTATACTAAGACTTAATGATTGTATATGAGAAAGAGGCTAACATTCCCCCCTCAATCATAAGTCCAAATAACAATACCAACAAAGCAGGTGCATAAGTTGGTATATCTTCTTGTCTTCATGCTGAAACTCCCGAGCTGAGCCACAATGAAGAACTTCCTGAAAAAACGCCAATTTGGATGTTGAAAACTCTAGAAAATCCCACTATGTAAACATGTGATACGGAATGCAACAATTTGTTCACTGATGTGAACTCAAATATGATGAGAGAGAACAAAGAGAATTGAATCAACTGCAATTCTGACGCATCCCTGGAAATGCCTGACAACTCAATCAATGCAAAGATGCAATGTAGAAGGATCAATCTGTCCTTTGCTAGGTCCAATGACCATATAGGTGAACCAAATGTACACATCATTGCTCTCAAAATCAACATCCCAGTGTATGATTCAATATAAAACCATCATTCTGCCAAAGTCTACCATCTACAGACCGCAGTTGCCCATCTGGCATATTTGTTGTTTGTTGTTGTCAAAACTTTTTGTCTGGAAACCATCTTCAATTCCATCATCAATTCCTCCCTTTGTCAGCTAAAAGGAGAGACCAAAAGTGGTTTCATGAATCATCATCACTGGAAATTTAAACTCCCCCCCTTAAGGTGCATGAGAGTTTTATCATTGTACTCCCCCCTTCTATGCTCAAGAGAGTACCATACTTGTTCCATTTGAGTGAAACACAAAGTGGGCATGCAGAAAAAGCCACATGTTATCTCATCCAGTGAGGGCCATGCTTGAAAGATACGCCATAAGAGGACCACTTATGTGAGGTACAAAAATGTTATGTGCTACAAGATTGGTCTTTACTCGAGATTGAATTCTTCGGTAATAATTATATAATCACTTGGTTGTTGATGACCATTTCTAAGGATCAATCCACTCGTAGTGAAGCTTCAATCTTGTAGGTTTCTTCAGTGTTGAACATCTTTTTGAAGAATGGTTATGCTTGCCACAATGCTAGCAAGGATAGAGATCAAAATAATTATTCTCCATGTGACCAACTCGATTACAATGTTGGCACTTAAAATCTCGATCGTCAACATTTGAAGTTGAATTTTCTTGAAGCAATCCAGCGCTAACAAACAAAATTGGTTCGGAGTAATTTGGAATGTAAAAACTGTTTTTATTTTCATATCCTAAGTCATGTCTATTCCTATTGAATTTTAATTCTTCCCAAGGTATGATGATGGGCTTGGAAAGATCACGTTGTACTTGATGACGTGATTCACATTTACTTTCACTTATACTTGTTGTATCACTTTGTGCTTTGGCATCTCCTACTTGCGATTCATTTTCATTGGAATTTTCTTCTAAAGTTGGCTTATTGATTTGTTCCTTCACCGATTGTTGATCAAAATCATCATCATCATCATCATCATCATCATAGAGAGGATTGTTCTGAACAAAGAATAGTTCAAAATACTTCATTGGTTGTTGATTTTTGAGATTTATCAACTCATCATTCAATAGTTGGGATTGTGCTTGAAGAAGTCTAACTTTAGCTTGTGTCACTTGCAAACAAGTTAGCACTGATTGAAGATTTGCTTTGTTCAATATCACTATGTTGTCTTCAGTGGTGTTTATTAGAGTGTTTAGTAACTCTAATAATTCATGACTTCGCTCCATTTGAACACACTCACTTGAACTTCTCTTGCTTTCTTCCAAGAAGTTGAGGATGTCGGTTACCACCGAAAATGCATCCAAGCTTGTGATGTTTACAATGATTTGAGGTAAGCTACTCAACCTTGTCAATTTCAACTCAAAATTAAAATGAATCTTGGGTGTCAGGCTCAACCGAGAATGCACCCAATTACAAAGAAATTCAACTTGATTTGATTTGACACTTACAAAATAATTATAGTTGATCTTGATTACTTACAAAAAATACTATTTTCAAGTAAATTACTTGTAGTTGATCTTGAATTTGAAGTGATCTTCAAAGTTGACTTCTTTGATGATGTTTTGAGTCCTTGAATATTAGGTGCTTGATGTGTCCAATGTTGATGTGATTACCAATTTGATATCTTCTTTGCTTCTTAATTGAGAGCTTTGATTGTGCTTTAATGTATGTGCTTCATTGGTATTAATTGTGTGCTTATTTCATTAACCTTCTTTGTACTCCATGTATGTGGGATAATGCCAAAACTAGACATAAACTAGCTCATAAAACAACCATGAGAAAATCACCAACACACACTACACAAAGTGTACCTAAGATACCCTTATTCAATTTCGAGCGAATTTAGGACACTTCAACACCACAAAAAATTAACGTTTACTTTTCTTAATACAATGAACTCTTACACCTAAGGGAAATTAACTTTTCAATTACAATATTTGTCATCACATCTAAAAAAAGAACATAAAGATGTTCTTCCTTATGGGTAGCATCTCATAAAGAATCTTGCAGCACAAATTTACACATTCCATAAGCAAAACTCTCTACATCAATTGAATCTCTTGTTAGATTAGGAGCCACATGAAACTCTTCACATTGATTATCTCATGATCTGGCATCTCTCACGGCCTTTGACATTGTCATTTATACGATCACAACCTTTATATGCACAACAATAAGGAATCGAAGGCAAGCAACCTTACTTACAACCTTTATATGCACAATCAAGTGCACGATGGTCGTTCAAACATTAAATTCTAATTTAGTCATCATCGCTTGGAGTCCACACATTTTTGTGAGAAATTAATAAACTCATATTACCACCACATGCGCTCATCATCTTATTTTCAGGACTGTTATCACTCATTGCTTCCCTAATCCAAGGCTAAGCACAAATTTCTTCATCTACATGCCATTCGCCCAGATTTCAAAACTTAGTCAAATTTATCAACAAAGAACTTCATAGACCATAACTATTTGCTCCGTGTTCCATGTCTACACGCTCTGCAAATAGATTTTATAAGCAGATTACAAAATAATCCAAATCTATGTCTAACAAAGCCAAACTCCAGGTCTGTCACACAGGTAGGTAACCACAACTCTCAACCATGGGTATCCATATCATAATTACACACAATTTTCAAAAGCATCCTCCTCCAGGCCTATGCACCAGATCTACACGCAAACTCTTCACATCAGGTTGTCTATAACTGTGTTGGCCACGAGGGTTTCTGGTGTCTCAACAAAACCAAATTCCGCGAACCCTCTATCATTGACGACTGCCAAAAAACATCCAGTTGAGAGTCACTACAAAAAAATCATATAATTGAGATCTCTGCGTCGATCCGTGGAATGGCCACGAGTTTGAATCTATGGGCGAATCTTGCAAACAACAGTATGAACAGGCGACCAATAGAAGCCAAACGAGAATCGTTAAATATGGATCGGATCGATGAGGGAAGGGTTGTGATTTCTCATATTGATGCACAGAAAGGCGATSGGTGAAAATGAAAATGAAGATCTAAGCAGGCCGCTTCGAATTCAAATTATGCGATTGTGTTGATTTTCCTCCATGTTGAACAACTAAAAAATATAGTGCATAAAATCTCACATGGATTGTCTAATGTTCTATGTGCAGGTAGTTGGAGAAAATGGTTGAGGATCATAGAATATTGAACATATTTCTTTGTTTCTTATTGTGCTTGAAGATAAACAACATTCATGATAAAAGAGATGAGGTATACAACACTAGAAACCAAAAACATTTCCAGATTATTTGAAATGAGACCCCATTACTTTCAAAAAGAAAAATCTAGACATTGAGTCCAATTGTCAATGCAAATGTTGGCTCTCCATTGACTCGCATTTCACTTTATTTTTTTTTCTAAGAATTATTACATAAGACCATCTCCATAGCCATCCAGAATTACCCAGAGAATGCTTCAGACTTTTCACACAGTTCTATGGATCACACAATTCTATGGATCAAAAAATTCGTTGCAATTGCGAGAACTTGCAGAGACATCTATGGATATAGTCGATCTAGTCGATGACCAAAGATGGGAAGGTAATTGCTGGGCAGATCTTTAATTTCGCAGATCACTAATTTGATGAGAAGATATGATTTCTAATTTTATTTTATTTTTATAATTTCGGAAAGAGAATCGTGAAGGACGACTTATGTGGCTTCATAAAAAATTGTTGGCAAATCAAAGTCTTGATCGCAGATCTGAAATATGAAGGCGTAGATCCAATTGATCGCCATCGTGGAGTCATCAATGATCAGATCGGTATTTCTTTTCTTGTGCTCTTGATTTTTCTGCCAAATTAATTGCCTCTGTCCTTGTCTCCTTCATGTGAAGCGTGCGAGTGTATCTAGTAGAATGTGTTGAGAATAACCGCCACCATCATCAAATGAAATTGAAAAACCTCCATGAAAAAAACAACCAAGATGTTACCAGGCCTCTAAGATCATAAGCCCTATGATACCAATTGATGAAATTGAGCATAAGAATATTAGGACAAGAAGATTGGTGGAAAAGGCCTCAAGCCATAATTCTCAACATTGTATTCGTATTAATTATACAAATATATAATAAAATAATGAAACCACCTCAATTGTTCTCACATCAACACCTCATCAGGAGATAAGGTAGGAGGAGACAATATAGGAATCTAGAAACATACTTAGGATAACAACTATATCCTAGTATGTAAAATATACAAAGGTGGTATACTAAAACTTAATGATTGTATATGAGAAAGAGACTAACATTTTATGTGTCATCCATAATTCTATTTTATAAAAGATTTTTACAAATTGATTACAAATGTCGATATCATTTTTATAATCATGCACCCTTAGTTTATTTAAATGATTTTTTGGTAACCTACTTTGGTCTTGATATCCCTTTTGATTAATTGTTAGATGAAAAAACATATAATTACTAGCTCAATTTCCCTAATTGAACCCCTCTTTCAAATCCTTCTAACTCCCTTTTATCATTATTGGGATCAACTTTCTTAATTTTGGCCCCTAATTTGTGTCATGGGTTATTGGGATTCCTCTTTGGATTATTTTTCTCCTGCTGTTGCCTTATGTTATTCATTTTTTTTACTTGTTCAATTAATTGTTTTCCCATTTTTAATTTTCTTTGTCTGCCTCTACGATTGTGAATTTTTTGTCACCATCGATGAAACCTATGATGTTTCTACTATCTACTGTATTATTGCAAAGTAGAGACTCAATTTTATGCTCATTGGAATGCATTATAGGTATTTTACAATACGTTGCATTGCAGGTTAAAAGTGTTGGTATGGAGGAAGTTGAAGCCCAAAGATCTCTTATTTTAAGATCGGTATTCTTGACCTCTTCAATGTATATTTCCACTATAAATAGATGGTCCCTTTGCAGTTTTCATTTCCTCTCTTAAACATTCTTTAATCATCTCACATACTCAATCTCTTGGGTTATTGTCGTGATTTCTGCTCCTTGGAATACATTATAGTTATTTTACAATGCGTTTAATGTTAAAATTGTTGGTATGGAGGAAGTTGAAGCCCGAAGATATCTTATTTTAGGATTGGTATTCTTGACCTCTTCAATGTATATTTCCACTATAAATAGATGGTCCCTTTGTATTCTTCATTTCCTCTATTAAATATTATTTAATCATCTCACATACTCAATCTCTTGGATTCCCTTCATCACACAATTTCTCTCTTGGGTTATTGTCATGATTTTTGCTCCTTGGAATACATTATAGTTATTTTACAATACATTGCATGTTAAAATTGTCGGTATGTAGGAAGTTGAAGCCCAAAGATCTCTTTTTTATGACCTCTTCAATATATGTTTCCGCTATAAATAGATGTGCCCTTTATATTTTTCATTTCCTCTCGTAAACATTCTTTAGTCATCTCACATACTCACTCTCTTGGATTTTAGGGTTAACCTTGACTAGGGAATGAGTCAAAGTGGTTTAGGTATTAGCACATGGTTTTAGACACATGGTATTGATGGCTTGTGGTTTTGTATGCCAGCGAATGCATGTGAAGAAGCCTTTATAAGGCTTGTAAGGATCCATTGTAAAATGGCCTTGAGGTGAGTGGTGGCTAGCTCACTTGGCCCGACTTAGCTAGTTTAGGTCAAGGTTAATAATAGATATATTATTAGGATGGTATTTCCCCGTAGAGGTTTTCCAGGATAATTGTGTGTTTATGTGTATGGTTGCTTGTGTAATATTGTTTATCTCCCATGAATATATTTTATTATGCTTGTTTAAAACCCAAAAATTGGTATCAGATCCATGGTGTTTCAAGTTCAGAGAAAGAATAACATGTTGTTGTGGCTGTGTTGCAACCTTTTGCGAGTGGAAGATATGAGAAGATTTTTAGTTGTTTTGTTTTAGCCACCATATGGGTTGATAGTTAGCCAATGCCATAGTGAGATTCGAAGGGAAATGAGTCATCAAAGAGAAAATAAAAATTTCCCAGCCACAAAGAGAAAACTGATATCCATTGTTATTATGAGTTGTTGGTAATCGCTTGATAGAGTGGTATTTATTTTCAAGAATCATGGCAGTGATGGCATGCTTAATTACGATGAAAATTTGGTTATGGTGGTGGTTCCAAAAAGTTTTGGTAGTTGGATCAAAGGCGAGTAGACCGTAAGAGAAAATACTGTCTTAGAGGAGGATCCCCGTGAGTTGTGAAGAGTAGTGGTGAGATCAAGGTTCAAATCGGGAGGCCAAGTGGAAAAGAGATGGCTATGATCCTTGGTGCATGGAGAGCAGAGCCAAAGTAGCAAGAAACGAGCAAGAAGATGAGCATGGAAAAGTGAGAGGATGTAGCAACCGATGGTGATGGTGTAGTCACCATGTGACACATGAAAAAAAATTATGGAGAAGAAATTGTTTGCATCTAAAAGGGCATATGGATTCAAGACCTAGTAAGGCATGCATACCCTTGGTAACTCACTGGAAAAGTCGGGAGGCAGACCTAGGTGATAGGGGGGATACATGTGAAATCCCCAAGTCAATTTTAAAGGGGGTATTGTTAAGGCTAACCTTCACGAAGGAATGAGTCAAAGTGGTTTAGGTCTTAACACATGGTTTCAGGAACATGTTATTGATGGCTTGTGGTTTTGTATTCTGGAGAATGCATGTGAAGAATTGTTTATAAGGCTTGTCAGGCTCCATTGTAAAGTGGCTTGGAGGTGAGTGGTGGTTAGCTCACTTGGCCCGACTTTTCCGGTTTAGGTTAAGGCTAATAATAGATATATTATTAGGATGATTTTTCCCTGTAGAGTTTTTCCAAGATAATTGTGTGTTTATGTGTATGGTTTCTTATGTAATATTATTTTTCTCTCACAAATATATTTTATTATGCTTGTTTAAAACCCAACATTGGATTCCCTTCATCACACAATTTCTCTCTTGGGTTATTGTCGTGATTTCTGCTCCTTGGAATACATTATATTTATTTTACAATATATTGCACGTTAAAATTGTTGGTATGGAGGAATTTAAATTCCTAAGATCCCTTATTTTAGGATCGATATTCTTGACCTCTTCAATGTCTATTTCCACTATAAATAGATGGGCCTTTTGTATTTTTCATTTCATCTCTTAAACATTCTTTAATCATCTCACATACTCAATCTCTTGGATTCCCTTCATCACATAATTGCTCTTTTGGGTTATTGTCTTGATTTCTTCCCTCCCCTCCTCTCCACCATCCTTAAGTTCTTGAGGAGGTTACCCTCTCTAAATTTCTTTATATGTTTTCTATAAATTGGATGGTTTTTTGCCTCTTATGGTCTTGATTTGGGTTCTAGGCTTCACCAAATGGAGATCCTCTTCTTTATTTAGGAAATTCCACCCTCTCCCAAACTTGTGTAGGCTTGGTAATCACCATTTGTTGTTTCCCTAGATCATCATAGTTTTTAGATTTTGATTTTTTGTTGCTATACATTTCTCCTACATCTTTTACTTTATATCTTGTGTCTTTTTACCCTTCTTTAGGTTCAACCCAATTAGATCCGCATGGTTACAGAAGCTTCAACAATTTACCCTAAAATATGGATATTAGTGATTGTAAAGTAGGAGATCTCTCCTTCCTAACAAGGGCATTGGGAAACATCATTTGTTAATGTTTATTGATTTTATGTGTTTTTATGTCTCCTTAATTATATTGGGGTTCATTTTAATATTTTTATATTATGTGGAGAAAGGGTAAACCTTATTCTTCGTTTAAATGTGGAATGCGAAAATATAGAAACACATACATGCATTCCCCCTCATTGCACTTACTGACTTGATTCCTACTATCTTCTTAATTCCTTTTTAGATATGCTTATTAGTCTTAGAGATCACATGGCAAGAGTATAAATTCCACTTCATTGATTCAACTCTTAGGAAATGAAGTAGCATTTTCGTTCCTTGAGTTCATTATCTCACCAAGAAGAAAAAGAGGTAACAAACCTTATTCCTTATCCTCTATTTCTCTCTTTTGGCCAGGGTTTGGGATCAAAAGACAAGATTTAGTTGTAGTTATCTCTATTTCCTCTCTTATTTTTCACTCGTCTCATCTAAGTTAAGCCATGCTTTTCATATCTTCTCATCTAAGTTAAGCCATGTTTTTCATTTCTTCTTAGTTTCCCTACCTTATTTTCTATCTATTCTCATCAAAGTCATCCCTTCTAATTAATAAACCCACATTTTCTCCTCTCTCTATGTTTTGTTTTGTTTCTTAAGGTATTTTAGTTCTATTAGCTCCATTTAAATAAGGTTCCCTCCTTTAATAATCGACAAACACTCCTTAATCACCCCCTTTAGTTCACATAAAGCACATCTAAATCAATTAATGCTTAGATTGCCTCCCTTCCTTCTTCACCTTACTATGTTCTTAGTTTCTTCTCAAAACTTAGTGGAAACTCCCATAATTTCCTAATAATTTTCTTCTAACATTGCACCTCCTCTCTATTTCCCTCGAAGTAGAAATGTTGCTATATTTATGGCTTCAATTGTTGGGTTATTTGGTCAAACCCCCAAGCTTATAGGAAATCCCAAGTCTCCAAGAAAGCACAATAGTGTTTCCTATGTAGATTAGGATAATTACATTTACTACTCCCACTCATATGTCAACATTTTTAGTAATTCTACTAGCAATTCATTTTTCCTCTCTTCTTTCACCTTTATCTTTCCTATTGGGGGAAAGAATCCTCACTTCTCCCCCTCTTTTCATAGGAGGAGTTGTTCTTCCTCCACCTTTATATTGTTCCAAGAAATTTTTTGAATTTTCTCTCGCCTTTTACCTTTCCATTGCATACCCTAACCCTATCATGACTCTTATTGTAACATCCCCAACCACCCACAGGCCGAGAAATGCTACCACTGCAGAACATTCACACACACACACACACACACACACACACACACACATATATATATATATATATAACATGCATATTAGTAAAAAATTAAACACATAACACAGAGTTACTATTACCATTCAGATTCAAAAAAATATTAACAGTAAATCCACATGCAACGAAACACATGATAACATTCAAGCATCAGTAGCACAAACATGCATAACATATAAATTAAGCACAGACTAATACTTATCTTTTAAACTGGCGTAACACCACCAAATACATGCAGATCTTCCACGAACCTCCTAGCCTTAGACCACGTTGCTCATCACGCTCAGCAGTGGGTCACCCCCGAGATGGGACTAAGCTCCACCCAGGGAAAGGAAATCCTAGACTAGGCTGAGGTTACAGGAAAACTGCATAGTACAACCAGAAGGATTCTCTCCAGGAGCCTTCTTACGCCCACTACTCATGAACTCTCATTCCCCACATGCATGTTCCACCCGGGAGTATACACCTTCACTATCACACAGTCCATCGACTGCTTCACCTCCCTCTCAGGTCTCGGCAACAGGTTGGATTAGGAATTCTCAGAGCTCTGTAGTTGGTGCTGGACTCTCTCTGGGAGAAAACCACTTCCCAACAAACTCTCTCACCCGGAGAGAGATGCTCACAGGCCTGACAACCTGCCTCTTCAACCACGGGCCTGAAAACCCGCTTCTTCAACCACTTTTGACTCAATTCCTGCAAGGTAAGGAAAACAACAAGAACATTCGGTTAACTCACGGGTGACAACAACAACATGAAATTGGGTATGGACGTCCAAAAATGGTAACAGTCCCACTAATACACAACACGGCTTAGGTAACACATAGGACAACAACCCAAACAGTTAAGCATGAACTCAGATTTTCAGTGTGGATAAACCTGGGTTCACAGGACTCATAGGTCAACTTCTCCCTTCCCACTAGTTTCTCAGATGTGCGAGGTTATGCAGAGGCAGGCGCAAACGCAAAATGGGTTCTGACGGAGATCCCCGCAAACTCAAGCTGAGGATGGAAGAATGGGAAACAAACCCCAACACAGCTGATGCTTCAGCTTTTAATTGCATGCACCCAGGTCGAAACTTGTCTTCCTGGAGCTGCATGCATTCCCTTTTGCACATGTTGCCTCTCCCAGGACTTAGGATAAAAACATGTATTTCACACAGCTTTGGAATAATAATAAATTATTATTCTCAAGGACTTAATACCCTAAGCTTATCCCCTCTTTCCAACCTTTTCATCCCCCTTTCCCTTACCCACCCTGTGGAAGCTTAGTCCCCCATCACTCTTTCTTTGTGGTCGGTCTACACACAACGATGCTTATATTTTATTAATGATCTGCATAATTACATATACAAAATCAGGCTCCTGGCCTTTAACACTTAGGCTCTTCGACCCAATAAACACATAAGCCCACCAACTTATCAACATTCGGCTCACCAGCCTACAAAACATGTTTACAATTCATAAATACAACAGGGGCTCATCCTTGGGGATATTACAATCCCCTCCCCTTATTTTTGCACTGTCCTCAGTGCAACTCTTTACACAACATCAACAAGATTTCCAAAATATTAAAAAAGATGCGAGTATTCTGCCCGCATAGCATCTTCATGCTCCCATGTCACGTTCTCAAGACTGTACCAGGTCCACTGGACCTTTACAAGTCCTATGGCTCCGTTCTGGAGCTGTTTTCTCTTCCGGTCCAATATGCGCACATGATGCACTTGCAAGATGCCTTCTTGCTCCACCTGAATCACATTCCAATCAATAACATGATTAGCATCAAGTATATATTTCTTAAGTAATGAAACATGAAACACATTATGTACAGTCATGGATGCAGGTAATGCAATCATTTATGCAACTAGTCCAATCCTTTCTAGGATTTCAAATGGCCCACAAAATCTGGCTGCCAACTTCGAACAGTTTCCCAGCCTCAGGGAACTTATGTTGGCTTTCACTTTCAAGAAAACATGGTCACCCACTTTAAACTCTTTGTGGGTTCTGTTCTTATCGACATAAATTTTCTTCCTGTCTTGGGCAGGTTTCAAATTTTGCTTAATCTTCAACATTTGATCTTCCATTTCCTTGAGAAACTTTGTCCCAACTACTGTTCTATCGGTTGGATTATCCTAGCTTACTGGAGTATTGTACTTTCTGCCATAAAGTGCTTCAAATGGGCTCATCTTCAGTGATGCTTGATACCCATTGTGGTAGGCGAATTCTACCAAGTGTAGGTAGTCTTCCCATTTAGATGGTTTGTCCATCACATACATCCTTAGCATATCTTCTATCACTTGGTTCATCCTCTCTGTCTGCTCATCAGACTCAAAATGATAGGTTGTGCTGAAGTTCATATTCGTTCTAAACCCTTTGAATACCCCTTTCCAAAACTTCGAGGTAAAATTTGGGTCTCGGTCAGACACAATTGTCTTGGGAATACTGTGAAATCGTGCTATTTCCCTCATAAAAATATCAACAACGTTAGCTTCCTTATGAGTATTCTTCAATGGAATAAAATGGCCAGCGTTCGTAATCTTTTCCACCACCACCATGATTGAATCATGTTGCTTTCATGTTCTGGGCAATCCTGTGATGAAATCCATTGTCACTACCTCCCACTTCCACTCAGGAATGGGTAAAGGTTGTAGCAACCATGTTGGATGTATGTGCTCATCTTTAACCTTCTGACACTCCATACATCTGGAGATGTATTCAACAATCTCTCTCTTCACACCTGGCCAAATGTAATGGCTCTTGAATGCTGCAACATTTTTCTGATATCCAGGGTGCCCTGCATAAGGCACATTATGCATTTCATTCAAAACCATAAGTTTCAAGTCCTGGACATTAGGTACATAAATTTTTTTCTTGTACATAAGTGTTCCATTGGCTTCCAATTTATAATTTTCCACTTTCTGTTGCATCTCACCTTGTTGTAGCTTTTCCCATTAAACTTCTCAATCTCCATTTTCAAATTTTTTGCCATTTCTTTTCACCTGAAAAATCAATGCCACAGATCTCCCACTGTAACAAGGTTTATAACTGTCCTGATCCAAACCCTTGACCAAAAAGGCATCCCCCTGAAGCCAACAAAGCTTGGATACCAAATGTAGATTTTAACCTTGTACAATATTTACTGCAAACAAATTTTCAGTAAAAGAACAGAAAGATACAATGGAAAATACAAACATTACACAGAGATTTTTCCCCTGGAAACCTAAACCGAGAAAACCAACATATTCTATATTCATTCATCATGACACATTGTTTACAATATAATATACATATAGGAGACAACGACATCTAAAACCCTAACCCAATGATCTGGATTAGTCAACAACCCTAATTCCTTAAACGAAAATAGAAAACCATCGGCAAAAAACCATGTGCCAAAAAACCACCTAAATATGTGACACTTAAATTACTCCCTATGAAACATTTAAAACATCTTTAAGTATAGACTGGCCCCCTCATGACCATCCTCCCAAAGGTTGTAAGCTATGCTTCCATGTAGATTAGTTAAAGCCACTTTAGATAATCGGTTTGCCTCTTGATTCTCTTCTCTGAAAATGTGTGCAAATGATATATCCCTAAAATAAATGAGGGTGTCTTTAATCCTTTCCTTCCAAATTTCTAGGGATACAACCTCGAGATATCCTTTATGATTAAGCCACTCAATAACTATCTTAGAATCCCCTAGCAAATGTAAAGCTGGAATTGACAATCTTGCAACCAAGATTAGAGAGGCCCAAGCACCCATTAGTTATGCCCTACTGTTTGTTCCTCGACCACAGTTTAGAGTCCACTTAATTGAAGTGTTACTATTGATCTTTATCAAACCTCCTACCCCACTTTGTTTGCTAAATTGTTGTGTTGCCCCGTCGAACCATCCAATGGATCTGTCTTCTGGAATATGCACAGGTGCAGTTCTAGGAAGAGATTCTTTTGCCTTGATTCTATAGTTGATCGTTGCACCAATAGCTTTGAAAGCTATCTTCTGTATTGAAGGAGAACCTGCCTCAAAGATTGTCAAGTTTCTTTCAAGCCAAATAAACCAGCATAAGAAGGCAGGCAAAGTAGGAAAATCAAAATTTTGTTTCTCCCAATTTCCAAAGAACTCATTCACTAAAAGACCATTCTATCCATTCATGAATTTTAGCACAACTTTAACCCTATTCCATATTGAAACAGTGAAAGGACAATTCACAAAGAGATGCTTACCCGTTTCCCTCTTACCCTTGCATAAAAAGAAAATACCTGGCCCCACCCAACCCCTTTTTCAAATATTTTTCCAGGTTAGAACTTTATTTTCAGCTACCAACCATGCAAATAACTTAATTTTTAAAGGACAGTCTCATTTCCACAGATTTTTCCTCCACCCACCTATTTTAAATTTCCATAGTTTTGCTGCAACTGCATTGTAAATAGTTTTTACAGTTAGTTTTCTTGAATTATCACCTCCCATCCATATTAAAAGATTTGAGCGATCCTGAAGATGAATTCGTAAGTCTATCAAAATATTTCAATACTTTTCCCATTCAGATGCTAAGTCTCCCTCGAGCCCCAAAGCTACACAATCTAACTAGTTTGCGCAGATTGTTCCCTGTGTGGAATCACAACTCGCTTGATATAGCAGGTGAACGTTTTTTTGGTTAAGATTATCAACTAAATCCTTTGATAAAAAAGAGTCCTTCCCCAATCCCAGGATGACATCTTTCCCAATAACGATAGAATTTCCTGAGCTCGGATTCCATGCCAACCATTGTAATACCATTGGTAAAGAATTAATCAAATTTTTCTAGGTCTGTGATCCATAAGTCGTGACCGTTGAGGCCGATCTTAACCATGTAGGAACCGATTCATGAGGCAAATATTTATGTTTTATCACCCGATTCCATATTCCTTTCTTCGTCAATACTCTCCATAGAGTATTAGTTTCCAGTTCCATGTAAAATAAAAAGATGTTTTAGCATAAGACCTAGGCCTTTAGCATAAGGCTTGACCTTTTTTTTTAGCATAAGACTTAGGCCTTCCATCACGAGGATGAAGAGGAAGGGCGACAAAGGGTAGCCTTGACGAAGTCCTCTTCTACTCTGTATGAATTTTTTTGCCTCCCAATTGATCAAAATTGCATAAACAATGGAGGTTACGCATCCCATTATCCAATTTTTCGTTGCGAGCCCAAAGCCACATTGTAGGAGGATTAACCTCAAAAAGTCCCATTTTATGCAGTCATATGCCTTCTTGAGATCTATTTTTAGTATAATTGCTTGAATTTTTTTGACTTTATGTTGTGTATACACTTCTGTGTCGTGCCAATAGAGTCTAAGATCTGCCTTACCTTGAGGAAGCCCCATTTTTCCTCAGATAGAGCATGGGAGAGAATACACTGAATTTTCTTTGCTATAATTTTTGCGATGATCTTGTAGCATAGATTGCACATAGCGATTGGGCGGAAATCATTGAAAGTACTGGGGCAATTAACTTTAGGAATCAATGCTATGAAAGTTGAGTTGATTTGTTTTATTACTTCACCTCTAATTCTAGACTCCTCCACAACATCGAGCAAATCCTGCTCGACCAGCTCGAAGAAATGTAGAAAAAATTCTACAATCCATCCATTAGACCCAAGAAATTTTTCCTTTGAAAATAATTTTAGAACCTTTAGAATTTCCTCCCTAGAACAAGGCTTTTCTAAATTTAATACTTCCTCCTCCAACACCATTCTAGCAAATAGCCTTACTGTAGAAACCTGATCACCAATATTATTAGTTCTTGTATCCTGGTAGAAAGATTTAAAATAATTGATAGCTTCATCCTTTATGGCCTCTTTATCCGAATGTAGCTTGCCCACTTCATCCTCAATCTCCCATATGTGTTTTTTATTTCTTCTGAAACTGGTGAATCGATGAAAGAATTTTGTGTTTTTGTCTCCACTTGTAATCCAGATAGCCCTACTCTTCTGCCGCCATCTCTCTTCCTCCTCCAATAAATTTTTTTTGCGCCCAACCTCTAGAATCATCACCTGATGCTCAAAATCCTCAATCTGTAATCCAAGTTCCTTCTGTTGAAATAGATCATTTAAACCTCCTTCAATTGTGTCCATATCTAAACATTCCCAGAGTCGTTTTTCCATTGACCAGGCCTTCACTCGGGCTTTTAGCGTTGTTAATCTCCCTACTAGTGTTCTTTGTTCTCCCTCTATTTGTTGTAGGTTTACATCGCTCCACACCTCATGAAACAGTGTATCAAAGGAGGCATCTCGTAACCAGGATGGATTTATCTTTAAAGGATGGGCTATCGTAGACAGTCCTTCGTCCAGCCAAAGGAAAACTGGAGCATGATCAGAAATAAAAGGAAATTCAACCCAATATCTATATCTACAAGAGGTTGTGATAAGGTCCTCCACCACGTAGATTCTATATAATCTCTTTGCAATGCCTTCAAATCCGTACCTACCATTTCTCCATGTCGGGATCACCTCGGTAGGAGCCACATCCACCAGTTTTTTTTTTGAAAAAATCTCCTTAAAAAAGCCCACAAGAGGATTTGCTAGCGCTGACACTCCCCAAACCTCCTCTGACTTTGTCGTGAATTTCATGTCTCCTACCATTATCAAATATTCAAGTGCTAAAAGACCCCTTCCGTCAACTTTTTCCCGGAAATTCTTGTGATCTTGACAAGGTCTATACACATTCAGGAGGGACACCTTCCTTTTATCCGCTAAGCTAGTACCTGACAAAAAAATGCCTCCACAACCCAGGATCAACACTAATTCAAATAAATTAGGATCCCATGGCACTAAAATCCCACCAGACTTTTCAACAGAGCTCACTACACAAATAAACCACTCGGGTCTGAGCATGTACATGAAGTTTCTTGACTTTTCCCCGGCCACCAGTGTTTCTTGTAGAAAAATTACATTGGGCTGTGTTTTAGACAAAAAATTTCTCATGGAGGCAAATTTTAGGGAGCCTCCCACTCCTCGGATATTGAGGGAGAGTAGGATCATGATTTTTCCCTTGCAAGGGATTTCATGCCTCTAAGCACCCCCTGTTCTAAAATAGTAGTAGTTTGTCTTGTTGGTAAAGAATCCAAGGTTCCCGCCTTTTTACGGGAACTCCTGGTTTTGATAGGAGATAATTCAAAACCCAATCCTGACGACCACGTTTGTTCCTTCCTTGTAGCAATCCCATAACCTGAGGGATCACTATGAGTTCCAGTAGTGCTAGTTCTGGTCACTACCTCCTTCCCCAGGTAGGTCGAGATAGGGATGGGTTTTATGCTCTCACTAATGGAGGGAACTAAGGCCGAAATAATCCTATCCAGAGAGTGATCACTAGTGGCAGGTTCACCATAACCCAGAACTACTAAAGATTCTTCCTTGGCTAGGGAATCGGGGAGGACATGTGAACTCAACTCTTGAAAAGGTTCTGGCTCAGGAATAGTCATAGATCATAAGTCAGCTAATACTGGAGTCAAATGATCAGAGTCCATCTCTGTTTATTTACCAACCTCTGGCTGATGTACTGAATTCGTATGGAAAAAACTATCTAAATGATCTCTTTCCCAAGAAGAAAGTGAATTATACAATGAAGGAAAGAAGAGTTTTAGCTTACCAATAAAAGTATCATCCGCTGGCTCTGGGATCTCCTCTTTCCTTGAACCCGTAAAATATCCCAGGTCTTGAGGATCGAGCAATGGAGATTAGTTGTCAGCAGGATTATCCTTCAAGGAGTCATCCTCCAATAAAGCTCCATAAGTTTGTGTATAGTCATTTCAAAGATGTCATGTTCATCTGCAAAGTGAACAGTGAAATGGGAGGCCTAGGTAGTCCAACCATTGGACAAACAAATGACCCCTCCACTCTATATCCAGTGTTTCCAATAACCCTGCTTGAATTTCTACTTCGACAAGAACATTTTCCATTCTCTTATTTGCATCATGTAATGCTTTTTCATCTACCTTAATAAAATGGCCTAAAGCATTACCTATCAGCTCCAAATACTTTGCGTTCCATAGTTGAAGTGGTAGTCCCGGGAGGAGAACCTAGAGGTGGTGGAAGTTGAGGTACTCTGTTGATGGGTCAAAGCTGAGGTGCCACCGCTTCAACATCATGCTTCCTCGCCCATAGCCCCAATAATTTTCTATGATACTCGTTGAGTCCTCCGGGATCTTAAAAATAAAACATAACCAACCTCTCGGTAAGGACAATACCTCTGGTGAATAACCCAGAAAAGGCTCCCAAGATCATTCCATCCACTCTGAAAGCTTCTGAGTGCAGCCAGACCAGTAAGCTAACCTACCCACCAAAGAACAAAGTGCAAGGTTGCACGCTTCTTCTAAGCCAACATCCATTCCCATTACTAAACGATGCTTTTTCCGTTTAGGCTTCCACACCCACGAAGGTCGATTATGGACACCTCGCTTCTGAAAGAAAGGATCCCCCCATTGCCCCATAGTTCTAGTCTCAGATGGGGCGATAAAATCAACATTCTGTGGAAAAACGACCTGTGCACTGTTATCCCGAGCTCCCCATACTATAGATACGCCCACAGTGCCCTCCTTTGGCTGTGGGTCTGTAGGCTGGTGAATCCTCGGGTCTGTCTCTCTTCCTATCGAGTGCGTAGGACAAGTGCAAGCATTATGAGAAAATGGGGTTGCAGGAAGCTAAGTAAATGAATTATTAAAATCACATTTAAGACTATTCCACTTGTAATAACTATTGCAAAGATCGTCCACTAAAGATAACGGTCACTTTCGCTCCCAATGTTCCTCGTCATCCGCACCCAGGAGTGTCGTGACCTCACTTTCCATTAGGTAAGTTCAGAAACCTTCGAAAACACTGCCATCTCAGAGAAAAGCTGAGATAACTGTTAGTTTCCCAGTCTCATCAAAGGGGAGAGTACCAAGAAAACGAGCAGAGTAATGAATGGAGAAGTGAAATAAACTGCTAACATTAAAGAGTCAACCCACTAAAAACCCACTCCATTATTAAGAGCTCGACTACTTCATTAACTTCGTTAAATGTTGGTTGATATTCAACAAATTCTAAGCCAAAAGTGTGAGTTGACAAAGGCATATAGTTTGGAGTTGTGCTAAAACAGTCTCAAGGGACTGAGAGGGATCAACCAGTGCCTCCAAGTTCTTCAAAAACTCACGTAATATGTGCCTAAGGCTCCTTGATAGGTTTCCCCGAGTCTTGAAATATTCTAACACAAAACCCCAAGTATCTAGGATCTTCCAAGGATCATCTGAGATCCAGTTTTCCGCCATTGGACTTGCAACTGTGTTGGTATCCTTCCTGCCTCCTCCATTTTCAAATCTCGATGGCGGTTGTTCCTCTCTAGTCTGATGGTCATTAAAGTGATTCTACCAAAATAATGTCACGAGTTTGATTAACTGCATGAGAATAAGAAAGAGTTGAACAAAGCGGTACTTTACAGTACCCGATATTGTAAAGACGCTTTATAGTTCAATACATAAAACTAAGTACATACTATTAAAAAATAAAATGAAAAATTATGTAAATCGGTTCGATATAAATATATATAACAATTATAGGATATTATTATTAATATTAAAGTACAAGATTACTATTGTGTGGAGGGCTTGAATCAAGGACCACAATTTCTTATTATATTTTTCCAGATATAACTTAGATGCATTGGTTATATTGTAATAATATTCATAGCGAGATAAATTAAGAGTCGGAAGGCGCTTCATAGAGTATGTAATTAGAGTATGTGGAAACATTATTTGGATTTATAATATACATTGATAAAATGGATTACAAGTCATCATAATTTTATTTTATTTGACTTGTAACTAATTAATACAAAATTGAATAAGATACAAGTGAGATCTTGGATTATGGTAGATTATTGTAAAAAAAATTATTATCATAATTTAATTTTAATTGAGTTATAATTAATTGTTATAAAATTGAATAAGAGAGTATGATATTGGATCTGTTTGGGTTTATAATAAAATTAGAGTATGTGGGAACACTATTTGGATTCATAATATACATTGATAAAAATGATTACAAGTCATCATAATTTTATTTTATTTGAGTTGTAACTAACTATTACAAAATTGAACAAGGTTGTGTGGTAGCGCAGTCCCTGCCAACGAGGTTACAAAGTAAATTGTGGAAAATGGGGTCGAATTGTAAATGACGGAAGTGTTCTGTAAAATTTCGTTAGTGCTAAGGCGCGACCCCGCAGAGAAAGGTAAATTGTGGAAAATGGGGTCGAATTGTAAAAGACGGAAGTGTTCGGTGCAAAATGTATATCACGGAAATGTTGTGTTCAACATGTACACCATGGAACATGGAGCATAAATTTTCGTTAGCGGCAAGGTGCGACCGTGCAGAGAGATAGGAAACTGCAGCGAAGATGTGGCAAGTAGCATGAAGCACATGTGGTATCCATGCAGTAAATGACACTTGGCATGTAGAGAACCATTTATTTTTTGAAAGTATATAGCAAAATACAATTTGTTGATAGTGGAAGAAAACATTTGGAATTTTATCCATGCAGAAAATGACACTTGGCATGTAGAGCACCATTTATTTTTTGAAAGTATATAACAAAATACAAATGTGTTCATAGTGGAAGAAAGAATTTGGAAATTTAAATAGTTTTATTTGAAATATGTCCAAAATAAAAGTTTGTTACATACTAGTGGTAATTTTGAAATATATAAAAAAATAATAGTCTGTTACATATTAATGGAAATTTCAATGCGTTTGTCATGTAGACTGGGATTGGGGCTCCCACGGACCATTAGAGAAATATGTACAAGAAACAAGACTGTAGAAAGAAGATAGAGTGCAATACCTACAAAACAAAAAAATTGAAAGGTATAAGTGTTTGCCTAGACATTTCTATTTAAAAAAGTGGAATAAGTGGGTTGATAAACAAAGTAGGATGAAAAAGTAGACTTATAGTGATGGTACATATGAGTCCTTTGGCTATTTTCTTGCGACTGTCATTTCATTGATGTCGTCGACGACTTCTAGAATCTTGTCAACTGCCTGTTGCCTTTCGTCGGCGGCCTTCTTCAATTCCATTTCGAGCCATTCTTCAATGTAGCTTCTCATTGGGGCGACATTGGTCTCATTCCATATATTTATGTTGAAAAGATTGTTTTCTAATTCACAGAATTCGATAGAAAGATTACATAGAGACTGATGAATTTCCTCATTATGTACTGAATAGTCGACTAGCCAATGGTCGACGTGAGCTTGATCATATTCAAGGATGTTGTAAAAATTTTCCAGAGGCAACGCCTTAAACATATCAACTTTTTTATCGAACTCTTGCCTAGTTAAGGGCAAGGAGTTTGCAATTAAGTCAGTGTCTTGGAAGTCGTTGGTCTTTCCGGCTAAGTCTATTCTTGAAAGCCTTGTGAATAATTTATCTTTCTTAGATATGACTTGTTCACATGACTAAACAATGAGATGTAGGTTCTTCACTTTTTCTTTCCAGCATGCATTTAATTGACCGATCTGGTTTTTGGATGGAAGATCTTGTTATCTTCTTTTTGTTTCTGTCATATTGTTGACAATGTTGCCACAAGGAAGGATCGTCTTTAAATATAATTTTTCTTCATCTTTTAACTCCGCCTGCAAATGTTCGAGCAAACTTTGTGCCTTGTTTCGAAGGGAAGTGATGGTTTGTGATGTTTTCACGCCTCTGTAACCAGTTCCATTATTTTCTTGATATTATTCTACACATATCCTCTATAGGATGAGAGGAGGATGGAGGATGATTTTAAGTTGGCTGCAGGGGTGGCAGGCATGGCTATTGCCAAAGGATTGACAAGTAATGGCATAGGAATCAAAGCCTCTTCCAGTTCCTTGACTTGGTCCTTCAGTCTAGCATTCTCAGCTTCCATGCCTCCAATGGAATCATGAAGTGCATCTTCCCTCGCGCTGTGAAGCTGACAGATTTGGGACGACCGCATGTTGGCAAGGTCAACCTTTGAGCGAGATTTTCCTTTCCTATTTTTTACATCTTTTTTCTCAATTATTAATTTTTTGGACTGGTTGTCAAAAAATGCGCTCTGGAACAGGAAGGATTCATCTTCGTTAAAATTATCAGTATTGGATATTTCCATTGGATGGCTATGCCGGATGGAGTCTCTGGGTTGATCAAGGTAGTGGAGCATGCTATCTAGATCAGTGTCAAGTTCCATGTTCTCACTCTAAATTTTTGGGTCTTCTGCCTGTCCCACATTTTTTTTTCTCTTCTTCTTTACTGGAAGCTTGTGAGAACTAACAATTTTAGAGTGAGGAGGGTCCTTATATCCTCCTCCATTTGAAGAAAACTGAGTTGATTTGTTGCTGTGGGGGGCCATTGGAGCAATGCTCTGGGATGTCGTACTTTTTTTAGTTCTATTTGTTGATTGAACACTCTTGTCATCGGGGCCTTCCCCCTATTGCGTGTATAAATTTGTGCATCTTTGCACTGTGTCTAGGTCATCGACATCAGAAGAAGGAGCGTTTCCTCCAGTGTCTCTGTTTTCGGGCAGGTGTTTTTTGAAAAAAAAACCGTCAAGACCAAGTGTTTTTAAATGTTGTCAAAACATATTATCGGGTCAAACCCTCTTATGCTTTCATCATATCTTAGGTTGAGGATGCTATAATGCGCTGCGAATTCGTTAATTTTGTTGACATTTTTCAACATGAACTTCCTTACTTTCCAAGGCAGAGGAATGAACTGTTTTTTTTTCTTCTTTTGCAATAGATGCAACCAGTAGTTGTATTGTCGTGCTACTTCTACAACAAACATTTTTTCCATAATGTAACATGGAAGGAGAGCATGTTTTTCCGTGGAGCCAAAAATTCTGATTAGAGTATAATTATCCAAATGTTCAAGTGTCCCCTTCCTATCCAAAAAACTGGATGCCTGTTCATATATTCGGGGAGCATCTTCTCTGAACAACAAAACTTTGAAAACAGACATGAAGCCATTAAAAACCTCATAAAAATAGTGGGAAACCTTGTGCTTCCACAAGGCCTGGTACCAGAATGTTACTCAGTCGAATTCCTAGTTGACATTCTTGGACAGAGACAGTTCTGGAAACTGACACCAATGCACTATCACAAAAGCTAAGTAGGACGACATATAAAATTTATTTTCCCTTTTGAAGCTTGACAGTTGGGAACATATTTCATGGGAAATTAACTTGCCCCAATAAAAAATGGCTTGTTCGTTGACTGTGAAATACAAAATATAAAGATCCATCCGGGAAATAGTTGTTGTGGACTCCTGTCCCGTTATTCTTGTAAATAGCCAGGAAATTTCGCAGAATGGATTTCTAAATGAACTAACCTGGAAGCTTGTGAAATCTTCAGGAACTAGAATCGGGTCTTCCAATAAATGGGGCAAGAGGTCCAACCCGTTATTATGCTTTGCTAGGAACTGTTTGCAATCTTCTCCTTTGAACATCAATGTTGGCTCCGACTATCTTAACATCTGGCTGAAGACCTGAGGTGACAAATGAAACAAAAGAGTGGTACCACAGTGGAATAATTCTTTTTTCTGAAATAAATTTATTGGCACACCAAAAGACCAGTTCCTTACAGTCAAAAACCTCAGGGACACAGCCTACATGAGCAATCCCAGAGGTCCAAATTACTTGGTTCTCTGTGGCAGAGGTTGAGTAATAAGAATATTCCCTGGACCAGTGAAAGTTCTGGTCCTCACGCCCGAATATGTTCAGTGTATCTCCATAGAATTGTTGTCGAGATGATGACATAGGTTTATGAGAACATTGGTTTTCTCCAGACGATGTTTGAAATGAACAGTTAGAGGTGATAATGTAACTCTCCACTAAATCTTGGTTAAATTCTTATGAATGGGAAATCTCCTTGAGCCTTTCGCTGATTAATGACAATCTGTATGGGTGGTGCATGATGAACTGTTAGCAGTAAAGCTTACTTATTACATATTTAGAAATGCGAAGGTGGTGGGTACGGGGAAGAGAAATGAAGGATTGGAGGTTTCTTGAACGTGCCAAGGCAGCAACGTGCGAAGGACATTTCATGATTTTGAAATCAACACTCAGAAGGGATAATATAACCGCCCGCAAATCTTGGTTTAATGACCATTAATAAGAGATCTCATCGAGCCTTTTGCCCATCAATGAAAATCTATACAGTTCCTGCATGATGAGTTGTTAGAAATAAATGCCAGTAATTGCATATTTAGAAACAAGATGTATATATATATATATATATATATATATATATATATATATATTGTTTTATTATAGATAAGTGTGAAGGTCACGGACACGACGGAGAGCAAGAAAAGAATGGAAAGGTCTGAAATGCGGTCGGACAAGATTGAAAAAAGGGTTACGGGGATACTCAGGAGGGGCAAGTGTTCGACAGTCAAATTTTATGTATCGGAAATTTTGACTGCAAAACGTATAAAACGGAAGAGAGAATGATGGGGCAGTTCAACTGTCGGTTTGTATATTTGCAGAATTTTGGGAAAGTGGCTAAGTATGGAATAGGGAAATGGTTGGGCGGACTTGTTCTTGGAAGTGAGGATTGAAGTTTTTGTGAATGGACCAACCCGATGATGCGCAAATGACATTCCATGATGTTTGGAATTAACGCTTACTAATTGCATGCCTACAAATAAGATCTTATATATAATTGCTAATTGCAAAAGGGAACGGGCACAGGAAACAACGATTAGGAACTAAATATTTCTTGAACCCACCAAAGGGACAATCCACGAAAGAAATTCGAAGAAATGGAAAAGTATGGAAAGAGGACAAATGGGCTTCGAAATGGGGTGACAATGGCTCCACAGAGAACATCAGGACCCGACGGTTAAATTGTATTTTCTCCAAAGTTTTCAATGAAAAATGTATACCACGAAAGAGAGTATGATAGGTAGATCGTAATATGGAAGAGGGTATGATTTGAGTCCAGTTGTAAATTTGTATATCGCAGAAGTGACGGTATTGTTTGCGGGCAATGGAACAATAGAAGTCTAATCTAGAGCGTCCTACAGAGAATCTGAGGTCAGAGAAGCGTCTGGGTATGGAATGGGGAAGTGGTTGGTCGGTGTCATGATATAAGAGCATGAGTGCAAGCGTGAACCCGCAAGTCTGCCCACACGTGTAGCGAGACATATTCAAAAAAATGAATAAGTGACGAGAAAGATAAAGTTCAGGGAAAAGAGAAATGAATATTTGGCTAAGTATAGAAGACAGAAAAGAAGGGCCAATATATTCACATTTGTAACAGATATCCCATTTTCCTACCAAGATATATAGTTGGAAAGGAGTGCGAAGGTGGCGGGCACAGAAAACAATGACTAGGAATACGATCCACGAGTTTACTTGGTTCTTGGTTGTATGTTTCATCTATCAATTTTAATATTGCGGACCTCTGAGTCATTTTTTTAGCCAGCCAGTACGCAAGTCCACCTGTCAATTTGTATAATGTGGAAATCTGGGTGTTGTTTGTAGGACACAGAACTATAGAGGAAATGCTTTGCCCTTTAATATAGTTTCTGTGACACAAATGTGGTATGACTCATTTTATCACTTTTCCATCCGTTAACAATGGCAATCTTGAGCCCACAAGCCCTGGAGCCTGTGTGTCAATTTGTATATCACGGAGCTCTGAATGTTGTTTGGAGGTCATGGAAAAATAGAAGTGCAATGTCGAGCCAACCAGTGCACAAGTCCACCTGTCAATTTGTATATCGTGGAACTCTGGGTGTTACTTGTAGGACACAGAACAAAAGAGGGACAATTTAGAGAAAGTGGAAGCGTTCGGTGGAAACACGTGAATCCTCCAAGCCGCGCAACAAGGCATTTTCGGAAAAAATGATTAAGTAACCAGGAAGAGAAAGTACAGGGCATAAAAGAGTAGGAAAATAGAAAGACAGAGTGCAATTTTCCTAAGCGCGAATTGGTTTCAAAGAAGCCCCATTATTGCAAAACCATCATTTTCTACTAATTGTCAGCAAATGCTTTGTTGAAGATTAGATTTTATTGCAACATGTTCATGTAAGTATGTTCTTGATACATTCTTCCATGACTAACAAATTAACTAAAGTATTAAAATTCATTTTCTACTAATTGTCAGCAAATGCTTTGTGAAGATTAGATATCATTGAAGTGTGTGGGTGTAAGTGTGTTCTTCATACATTCTTTCGTGATTGTAACATATTAACTTAAGTATTAAACTTCTTGCATCATGGGTTGTTAGCATTAAAACTTAATAAATGTATGTCTGGAAACAAGAATGACGATTTTGCTGGAACATTGTACATTGGTATTGCTATGTTGTATCTGCATTACAAATAGAATTGAACGTTTCTTTGAAACTGTGTGTAATCCATTTTTTTGTTTGCATAAAATCCTGCTAGATTGACACAGTACATTGCCATATAATTCTTACATGTTCCATTTTACAAAATAATAACCTAAGTAAACACAATATTGAAGAAATACAAGACCATCGAACCATGCTAATGAGAACAGGCGCTAAATCCAGAAAAGAAGTAGCAACGAAGACTGGAAGGAATTTTTTTTTAATAGCAAATCCATTTAAGAAAAAAATAAAAACATCAAGTATTGTACATCTATCCTTAGAAATTGGATGCAATTCTTCGGGCCAAAACATTGAACGTATCTTCCACAAACATAGGCACGGGATCCGTAGTATGCAGGATCCTTGCAGTTTTCTCCTCGATGAATCATCCTGTGCTAAAATTGATAGTTTTCAGAAGCTTCCCGTGATGAAGAAGAAAAAAAATGTTGTAGGGAAAATGGAATAGCCCTTAACTAAAAGTTAGGACACAACTAGAATCTGCCTCTTCCCAATCCAAAAACAATTCAAGGGCACAAGATGCATGTGCAATTTCAGAGGCCCAAATTAGTCCATTCTGGGTGGAAGGAGATGACTAGTAGAAATATGCCTTGCAGCAGTGAGACTTGTGGAGCTGATTCCCGAAGATATTAATTACATATCCAGAGAACGAGACAGTAGTCCCGCAAGTGAATAATTTTTTGGCTTGAAATATATCTCTTGGAACATCAACATATCATTTCTTTACAGTGAAACTCTTCCACCCAGAAGGGACTAATTTCGACCTCTCAAATTCCTACTTTCAAGCTGCAAAGTGGCTATTGCGTTCAACGTTAGTTTCTTTTCTGAAACTCCTTTTGGTGTTGTCAGGACCGCTATCACTGAGCCAGGAAGTTCTGCCCATTGTGGTTGATTTCAATTTGGGCGCAGTAGTGGGAATAGTCTTTGCATTGCCATCATCCATTGTCGTATCATCTCCCATCAGATCATATTCTTCCGGCTCAGAATCCATGACATCAACCTCTAGGCCAATGATCAATGCAACTGGCCAGGTTCTCAGAGCAAGTAGGGTTTCCTTGGAATGATTTGGCTTGAAATATATATCTCGGTGTACCAAGGGATCATCTCCTTTTTTGCTCTTGGGCAGAGGGAGATGAGTAGTAAGAATATGCCCCGGAATAGTGGAACCTCTGGCCATTATGCCCGACTGTGTTTGTTGTATTTGGAAAGAACTGCTGCCAAAAGTTAACGAGAATTTCCATTTACTCCAGACAATGTTTGAAATGAAAATTGTGGAGGGATAATATAACCCTCCGAAAATTATGGTTTGATGTGTATCAATGGAATATCTCCTCGAGCCTTTCGCTGATCAATGACAATCTCCAGGGTTCGTGCGGAATGAATTGTTAGTATTGAAAACGGTTGGGCGGGTTAAAAAAAAAGGGCAGAAATTCCCGCACGTGGACATTTTCTAAAAAACGACTAATTAAAGAAAGGGAAAGAAGAGAGAAGAGAAAGCGGATGGCAATTTTTGGAAGAGGGAATTGGTCTTAACAGTAACTATGGACTGCATTAAACATGTTAACAAGTTCTTCAATGAAGGAATAGGTGCAGCAAGAGATGTTTATAGCAATCATTTTTTGGATGCTTAAGTAAAGTTTTTGTGTTGTTAGCTTCACCGCAAGTATAACAACGACGAATTTGAATCTTAATGTCCTCTCGTTCATATGATTGTTCCATTAGACTTCGCATAGTATATATTCTTTTATTTCAATTTGTTTGCTAATTTGTGGGCCGTGGAAGTCAGGGTGTTGTGAATCCGCCAACTTCCACACCTATAAAGTATGAACATGGTATTTTATAGAGAATGTACAGATCCTGCATTCCATACTTAGCCACTTTTTGGATCATGGGTTATCATGATGGCGGGATCGAAAGTAGGCCTCTACTGTTATGTGGCCTACAAATAACACCCATAATTTCATGATATACAAATTGACAAGAGGTCATGTGGGCTAGCTGGGGAAACATTGCACTCCTATTGTTTCGTGTCATACATTGCATGAGATTTTATAGACCATGGACAGATCACTCATTCCATGCTTAGGCATGTTTTGGATTGCAGGTTCTCGGGCTGGCGGGCTCAAAATTGGGCTTATGTTGTTCTGTTCCCTACAAATAGCACCCACAGTTCCACGATATACAAATTGACAAGTGGGCTTAGCTTCACCGCAAGTACAACAATGACGAATTTGAATTTTAATGTCCTCTCGTTCAAATGATTTTTCAATTAGACTTCGCATAGTATATATTATTTTATTTCAATTTGTTTTCTAATTTGTGGGTCACGGAAGTCAGGGTGCTATGAATCCGCCAACTTTGGCACTTATAAAGTATGGACATGAGATTTTATAGAGCACGTACGACTCCTGCATTCCATACTTAGCCACTTTTTGGATCGCGGGTTCTCGGATGGTGGGCTCGAAAGTGGGCCTCTAGTGTTTTGTGGCCTACAAATAGCACCCACAATTTCGTGATATACAAATTAACAAGAGGACCTACGTGTAACATCCCGCTCTGGTGCACTGACAAAATTATTCTTTGAGGACACTTGCTCGCAAGTGATCTGGATTTTTATGATGATAAACCACTTATCCTTGATGATGATGCGTTATGATTGATGACAGGATGTTTTACTATTGATGTATACAGGTGCTATTGACTCAGTTATTTGAGTGTGCAGGGTTTTTGACCTGGAGGATGCAGAGGCATCGACGGAACCCTTGGACTCCGGATTGAGTCAGGGAGTGTGATATTGAGTTGATTTATTTACCATGATATTTATTGATTTGATGATATGTTGTTGACAGGTTCTGACATGATGGTTGATGATGCAGGCTGAAGATAGCTTGCCGACCAGACTCACATATGGAGTAAAGGGGCCACACATGATTCCAGAGAGGATGAGGGAGAGGTGTGGACAACAGCCCTGCCACAGCCTACTAGCACTCCCGCCGTGGCTCGAACTGTAGGTTAACGATTACCTAGTTCGAGAGGATCCACGATGTCGTGAGGGAAGACTGCGACAATCGCTCACGATGATTCTAAGGGGCGCGCAATAAGGCGAGGGCCTTATTCCTTAGAGCCCTTAGTCTCCCACAAGTTCACCTGGTGGAGTGTTGACTCCAGGGGTTATAGATGTCTACCAATCCATTAAGTCGGCGAGTGGCACCCTTGGAGCACGTGGTGCATCCTGAAGGGCACGTCGCGCAAAAGAATCACAAGTGGGCGAGTGGCACCCTTGGAGCACGTGGTGCATCCTGAAGGGCACGTCGTGCCACAGAGGCAAACGAGGCGAGTGGCACCCTTGGAGCACGTAGTGCGTCCTGAAGGGCACGTCGCATTGATGATGATGATGAGACAACCTAGATGACCCTAAGACCTTAACGCCTGATAAAATTCTTAAAACGACTCCCCTAATGAATTGTCGCCCAGTTCAATCTAAACCTAAATTTAAAATATCTCAAAGATAAAAATTCTGATAAGCCCTAAGAAAAGATCCTACAAAATTAAATATAGGGCGTAAACTAAAACCCTCCTATGTGTTAGTTAAAGTCTTCTTAAACTAAGGGGGGGTAAAGTAATGAGGGGATAAATAAATTGAAACCCAGGTTTTAAATTTTAAAGAAGAATTAAAATTATTAAAGAGTGGGAGTATAA
>ML799681.1:358137-374264 GCA_009831015.1 Picea engelmannii
AGGAGACATAGGGTAAAAAGCGAAAAGGAATCAACATTTAAGGAGTTACTAAAAATCAAAAACTTCATTTTAGGAAAGTTATTAAAAGCATGAGAGGGGATCTAGGAACCCTAGGAGTAATTTAAGGAGAGATTTTTGGGGGAGTGAGGGAATTGAGTCTTTTAATTATTAAAAAGAAATTAATTTGGAGAACCATGGGGGATGAGTGACACTTGGACGGCAGAAAATGTTTAGAGGTTGGTCATTAAAAATTAATTTAATAATGATTTAGGAAAGTAGGTGGGTCTCAAATTTCTATAAAAGAAGGGGAAAAGAAGGAAGAAGGGATGAATGGTTAACGTAACGTTACGCTGCCGAATTGTGGCTTGACGGATTGCTTGTGAGGAGTTGGGTTTATCTCAGCTGTTTGGAGTGGTAGCTCAGTCGTGGAGGCGAGCTGAGAAGCTAGTCTTATCTCTGGTTCTTGTGTGGCCCCTTTGCGGCTCGGGGGGCTAAGGGGGGAAGCATAGTACCCCTAGCGTTTGGCTGGGAGGTACCGGTGAGCTTCCTGCGGTCGGCAAGCAGTAGCGGCACGGAGCGGGGGAAGCAGCACGGAGCGCGGGACGTCATCTGAGGCAAGCGAGAGGCAACGGTATGAATTTTATTCTGGTAGAGTAATCTGTCTAGTCATTTTCTTATGCGGTTATGATGCATTATATTAAGATGTTGCTTCAGCTATGGTGGTTCGTTGTATGCTATAGCGATAATGTCCTGGAAACCTTTTGTGGGGTAGATGTTCGGAATTGTTGTCATTATGCTGAATTTGTCTTTTTAGTTATCTTTGCATTCTGGCAATAGCCGAGATGGACATTGTTGGTATTCTGGCAATTGTTTGAAATTGTTACCGCCGCATTCTGGCCATGAGAAGAATGTATTTTGTTGGGCATTTTATTTTTTTTGGTATGCATTGTAGATATTGGGTTGATCTTAGTTTTAAAGGCGCTAATGCTCTGCGTTTTATTTACATCTTTGGGCGTTTTTAATCTGGGTTGAATGCGTTAATAACCTGCGTTTTATTGATGTCCTTGGGCGTTTGATCCGAGGTTTTAAAGGTTTAATGATCTGCGTTTCTTTTAAATGATATTGGGCGTTGATCTGTGTTTTAATGTGATGGTATGCGTTTCTCCTTCAGTATGAGCATTCTTATGTTGGGCGTTTTCATCTTACACCGTGGGCAATTCTGGTGTTGGGCGTTTTTATTGCACACTATGAGAAATTCTTACCTTGGTCTTTTATTAAATACGGGGGGCAATTTCATTATGCACAGTGAGCAAATTTTATAGTGGTCGCTGATCATGTACAGTGGGCATTTTGCACTGTTACTGGGCGATTTGGCAACTGTAGGTTGGGTGTTTGCACAGTTATCTTGGGCGTTTTGTTTACAACTGATATGGGGCGTTTTTGCAACTGTTTGTTGGGCATTCTACCGATGTATCGGGAGTTTTTTTAAACCTGCGTGTTAGATGTTTAATGATCTGCGTGTTACTGATGCATTGGGCGTTTTTAAATTTGCGTTTTAATGTTTAAAGATCTGCGTTATTAACTGATACTTTTGGGCGTTCCTTAAATCTGCGTTTTAGAGGTTTAAATGGTCTGCGTTTTTATTTGCACACAATGGCAATGATTTTACTGGGCGTTTTGTTATGTACAGTGGGCAAAATTTGATTGGGCATTTATTTCATACAGTGGCAAGTATTTGAATGGGCGTTTTAAGTGGTCTGTGTTTAATGGCGTACCTCTGTCTGTGTTTATTGGTTGTGTTTAAATGGTCTGTGTGTAATGGGCTGTGTTTAATGGTTTAATAATCTGCGTATTGAATGATCTACGTTTTAATCAATAGCGTTGATATTTCCAATTTAGTTTAGGTTTGCCTGAGAGTATTAAAACGCCTCCATCCACCATTTGGTTCCAGCTACGATTGCCATTCTAGGTTGGAATATAGAGATATCCCTATTTATAAAAATTTACAGAAATCCTATATGGTCCAGGCAGCTTGAGCCCAATGGTTAATCTATGATTTACCTACTTACTTTTATCACCGTTGGATTAACTTGTACTTATTATGTTTCCTGTCTACATTGATATCCCATATATTAGATATATTTGTACTACTATAATGAGACACGGTGGCGACATTGAGTGGTAAAGTTCCTGATTTACCTTGTCTTCCTTAAATATGATGTAGTTTATAATTATGATGTCATCCTGAATTACCCTTAAACGTTGCCCTGTTTTAACATGGAATATTATAATATGTGTGTCATTTAACTATGATGTTACCATGTCACTCATAAAAGGATTGATATTTATCTTTATAGGTCATCCTTAAATGCTATTGCCTTTAACCATTGTCATGCTTAAACATTGTATTTTATATGTGGTCATTGATTATGATGCTACCTTATTACTTTTAGTTACAATATGATGTTAGTCTTGTGTAGTTACAATAGTGTAAGGATTGTCCTCTCATTTAAAATAACAGAATGCAATATTTACATTATATAAGTATTGCTAAAGTTCTTAAAATATGGTAGTAACATGGTTATTATTATCTAGTTGCAACTACGGTTACGAAGTTAATATGGTCATTACAGAATGCCAGCTTTCTTTTTAATTCAACGTTGTAATTAGTTATAGAAGGTGGTAGTTAACATTTAATATTACAGGTGGTAATGAATAATTAAAAGTTGTACTTATAGAATGTAGTCATCAGACTATAACTAAATGCTATAACTAATCATGAAATGTTGTGATTAATATTAGATTTTTAAATGTGGTAATTAAGATGAATGTTGCGTTATGAATGCCAGTTTGCTTACTTAAAAATAGAGTCATTGATACTGTCTTAATGATGTGAGGGTAAGGATCCTATAGCAAAATAAAAGGTGACGTTCGCACTAGAAATTTATCCATGTAATGTGGTGGGTAATTTGATTATTATTTTAATTGCAAGTCGTGGTAATAAGAGATATAATGGTAGTGCTATTTTGGTAATACTATCGAAATTTTTGCTGACATGGACGACACCTGATTTGTGAGGTTTTGAACTAAGTGTCATGGAGTAACTGGTTGTGCTTAATGCCAAGTGAGTCGTGGAAAATACCTTGTCTGAATGTTGGTTCGTCGTTGACTGAGTCCTTCGTACGTATGCTTTCCATAGTCGGTGATGTTCTTAATTATTTTGTACTTGGTTGAGTCATCTGAGTATGGGATCAGTCGTGTCGGGAGGGACATACACCCCTCCTTGTAGCCCTAGTGTATATGTCGGTGTGTGTGAATTTTTCTGTGTAAAGAATCCCGTGCCGTATCAAGAGTCTCGGGCCCTTTAAAGGCAAGGTTTCCACTCTTGCGACACACCTGACGGAGGTTACTAGTTTCTGCCTGAGCAGTCGGCCAGGAGCCTGTCTAATCTTCTTTCGAGAAGACATAAGACTAAAAGCCCTACTTTTCTGTGCAGAAATAGTAAACTCTATTGTTGGATTATTCCCTCTGTGACTGTACTGTACTTAACACCCAGTGTTGTTTCCTGATTTCAGTTGCTAGTTGTACGCCTTATGTCTAAGGGCGTTACTGTTGTTGTCACTGTAATTGTCGGGGTCATCTTGTTGTGTTGTCTGGCTTGCGTCTTGTCCTAGGTCGGGTTACTAGTTTCTGCCTGAGCAGTCGGCCAGGAGCCTGTCTAATCTTCTTTCGAGAAGACATAAGACTAAACGCCCTGCTTTCCTGTGCAGAAATAGTAACCCTAACACCATGGAATCTTCCCTTTGTGTTCTTACTGTGCAACCCCAGTATGTCTTAATGCTGTGTTGTGCGCCTTATGCCTGTGATCGTATATTGTTGCAGTTACTCGTTGTGTGCCTTCAGTTTTGCCTTGTCGTGGTGGCGTCTTGTTGGTTGTCAAGTGGCGTCGTACAGTTAGGTGTGTTGTTACTTCTACACGCGCGCACACACTTTAAAAGACCAAAAAAAAAAAAAAAAAATTGTACCTGTCACTAGAATGGTTGTCGTAACGAGGAGGTCGTTACACTACGGGCTAGCTGGGTCAATGTTGCACTCCTATTGTTTTGTGTCATACATTGCATGAGATATTATAGACCATGGATGGATCCCTCATTCCATACTTAGCCACTTTTTGGATCGCGGGTTCTCAGGCTGGCGGGCTCAAAATTGGGCCTCTATTCTTCTGTGCCCTACAAATAGCACCCATAGTTCTGTGATATACAAATTGACAAGAGGGCTTGCGGGCTATTTGAATTAAGGGCCTCCTGTCGATGTGGTAGCACAATTGGACTTGGGCTAGTTTATAATCGTTTATTACAATATGAAACGAGGAAGCGGTCGGTCGGGATGGTGATATAAAAGTATGTGAAATCTGAAGACGTGAATCCGCCAACTTCCGCATATAGAAATTTTCCGAAAAATGAGTAATAGATAGTAAGTATGTACTCTTATAAAGTATGGAAATGAGATTTTTATAGAGCATGTACGTTTCCCGCATTCCATACTTGGGCACTTTTTCAATTGCGGGTTCTCGGTCTGGCGGGCTCAAAAATGGGCCTCTACTGCTCTGTATCCTACAAATATCACCCACAGTTTTGTGACATAAAAATTGACAGGCGAACTTACGGACTTGCTGGTATGTACTTTTATAAACTATGGACATGATATTTTGTAGAGCATGCACAGATCCCTCATTCCATACTTAGCCACTTTTTGGATAGCGGGTTCTCAGGTTGGTGGGCTCAAAATTGGGCCTTTATTTTTTCGTGCCCTAGAAACAACACCCAGAGTTCTGCGATATACAAATTTACAAGCGGACTTGCGGGCTGTATGGATCAACATTGCACTTCTATTGTTCTATGTCCTCCAAGAAATAGTCAGAATTCCGCAATAGAAAAATTGACAGACGAACTCTAGGACTGGCAGGCTCAACATTGCCATTGTCTATGGATGGGCATCCCTATCAACTATCAAAAGAACATGATTTTCAAATACTAAATTGTTACTATTAAATATTGATATCACACAATTTAATTACATAAACTATCAATATTGAACCCGTCGATCCGGTAACTCGCCTATTTGGAAAAACCGCGAGCCAAAAAGTTTGTACAATATGAAACGGGGAAGTGGACGGTCGGGCTGGTGAAATAAAAGTAAGTGAAATATGAAGACGTGAATCCACCAACTCTTGTACCAAGAAAATTTTCGTAAAATGGGTAACACATACTAAATATGTACTATAGAGTATGGACATGATCCCGCATTGCATACTTAGCCACTTTTTGGATCGTGGGTTCTCGTGATGGCAGGCTCAAAATTGGGCCTCTATTGTTTTGTGCCCTAGAAATAGCACCCACATTTCCACGATATACAAATTGACAAGCGGACCTACGGGCTGGCTGGATCAACATTGCACTTCTATTGCTCTGTGTCCTCCAAACAACACTCGGAGTTCCGTGATATACAAATTGACAGATGGACTCCAGGGCAGGCGAGTTCAAGATTGTCATTGTTTACGGATGGTAATCCCTATCAACTATCTAACATTATCTAAAAACATTATTTTCAATACTAAATTATTAATATTAAATATTGATATTATACAATTTAATCACAAAAAAAAAGTTTGTGCAATTTCAAACGGGGAAGCGGTCGGTCGGGCTAGCGATATAAAAGTAAGTGGAAATCTGAGCACGTGCATCCGACAACTTCCACACCTAGAAATTTTCCAAGAAACAAGCAATACATACCAAATATGTACTTTTATAAAGTATGGACATGATATTTTATAGAGCATGTACGGATCCTTCATTGCATACTTAGCCATTTTTTGGATCGTGGGTTCTTGGACCGAGGGTCTCAAAATTCATCCTCTATTGTTCTGTGTCCTACAAATACCACCCAGAGTTCCACGATATACAAATTGAGAAGCGAACTTGCGGGATGTCTGGCTCAACATTGCACTTATATTCTCCCTTGTCCTCCAAACAACACTCAAAGTTCTGCGACATACAAATTGACATACGAACTCCAGGACTGGCGGGCTCAAGATTGCGATTGTTTACGGATGGTCATCCTATCTAACATTATCTAAAAACATTATTTTAAAATACTAAATTATTAATATTAAGTATTGATATTGTACAATTTAATTACATAAAATTATCAAAGGATGTTAAATCGCCTATTTTTTAAAAAATGAAGGAAACAAAACATTTTTTTTTTTAAATTCTATCACTGCAAGCATAACAATGACCAATTTGAATATTTAAGGGCCTTTTGTTGATATGATATCACAATTGGACTTCGTACAGTATACATTCGTTGATTTCAAATTATTCCAAGAGATTAATTTTACCAAGTTCATCGATCAAGGAAAAATGCTAAAACAAGCCACATACTACATTTGCGTCATAGTGCCATAGAAATCATCAAGCCTATTTGCGGGCTAGCTGGCAAAGAAATTGGAATTCTTTTGTTCTGTGTCCTCCAAACAACACTCGGAGTTCCATGATATACAAATTGACAGACGAAGCATACAACCAAGAACCAATTAAACTCCAAATAGGCCGCAAGCAAGTTTCCACAAGGTTCCATAGAGCTAGACCCATCGACCTTTACATCAAACAATTTCATATACAAAGAAAAGACGTTGTGGCATTCCTTTTCTCTTGCATCTGGTATATGTACCCAGTAGAAAATAACTGGGGCCATGGGATATATGGGGTTTACTGCCATGCTTCCCATTTACGGACCAATCTTATGCGCATGCAATCCTAAGTAGCCGAGTCCGACGAACATTGATATGGATGTTGAAGAAATATTACAGAGACACATGAGGTATTTTTCGTTTCCTGCCAAAGTTTGAAAAAAAAAAAATTCCCTTCTTCAGCCGATATCCAAAATTTCATTGTCCTCATTTAAGGTAAATTTGTTGTGTATATGAAAGTCACGCAGCATGTAGACATTGCTTCCCTTTTTCTATAGATATGTTTCATAAGACAATTCTACCAACTTAGGAAGCACATTTTGTAACAGAGTTTGCCTAACCGTACTATGCACAGTTGTGTTGCCCACGGTTGGATGGCAGCATTGAGGCAATGTCCATATATATACGGGCATTTTTCACCACATCGCAGACAATCAATCATATCATCACTTATCAAAGCAGAGGTAGAAGCAAGAGAGTTGCATTTCGCACATATAGGATCAAAGGGGGTCGAGTACACATTCGCTTCAACTAAAACACTTTCAACCTAGGAACCCGAGCATAAGCATTGATACATTGAACAATATAATACACAACTGCACCCCCCCCCCCAACTTTAAAAAAAATAAAAAATAAAATAAAACAAGCCGCAAAAATTTGGTGAAGGCTATTTGTATAAGCAAAGTGAGGATGATTTTGTGGTGTATACACACAACAGTTGTAGAGCTAGCTAGTTTCTTCATATCCTGTACTATATCTGCTCGCAACTCTGTTACAAACGTTGCCTGGGTTGTCCGAAAGATCCTTTCTCTAACATCCCTTTTCTTTGTTATATTTTTGAAGAGCATAAGTGGAATATGCCCTCTATGTAATTTTTTCTCCATTTACGAAAACAAATCTGAATAGGTATCGAACAATTGCAGCTGCAACATGGAACAGTGCAATATTTGTGTAACTTACCCAACATACATGCACATGCGAAAGTAAAGGGAAAAACCGTATATGGAAAGAAGTACCATTGCCTTGTCATTGTCCGAATATCCATCCTTTATATGGAGAATGTGTTGTGATCCAAGTTTTGTCGCCAGTGTGATAGCTACGCCAATTTTTCCAATTGGGTAAATATCACTACTCTGTGCAAGTTCGTTGATAGTCGTGTCCGGGAAGAAACGATAATATGAACAAACAACGGGAATTTTTTCCAAAATACTTGTGTCGTTGAGCGAAATAATCCTTTCAAAATCACCATGGTCATATCCTGTTTTCGACAATATATTAAAATTTCTAATGGATATCCCATTACCCGGCAATATTTTTTCTGCATGTTTCTGGACAAGTTGTGTAGGAATACTCAGTGTCATTGTCATCATGGCCTCCTTGTTTGTCATGTCAGCATGCATAATGGATCTAGTTTTGTTTTCCTTGTCCAAGTAGGTGCTATAGAAGACCATTATGTCTTCGAGGAACACTTGTCCAATTCGGCGATTGTTCAAGCCCTCTATTGATAGCACTTTGGGTGTTACAACTCTAGACCTGGTGACAATTTTTGAACTGGAAAACTAAAGTGAATGTTAGTGCCCCTTTTTTTTTGTATTCTTCTTTCATTGGCATAAATCTACAAGTACATGCATAGCTTCGATGAAGTATGGAGCCAGAGTTTTGCAACCACACCTGTTAGTATGCGGAACATGCGCTATGTTCGACGTCTCGCTTTTACTTGTCGATACTTCTTGTGAACTGCAAACCATGCATTGCAGATGACATCAACATATTCACCATGCCATAGATGATTAAATAGCCCAGGATATTTTTTTGGTAAACATACTAAGAGCAGAGCGTATGCATCTTTACCTTTGGCCTTATTGGTCTGTTGATGTCTTGGATGACTGACTGCTCATGGCCATGTCACTAGTCCAACTTTTTCTGATGCAAGCATGTGCATATGAAAATCAGGACTAAACAAGCATATGCATTGTATATTGTCCATCATAAGGACTAAATAAGTGTAGAAGTGCGACTATAGATGTGAAACCGTTAATCTGCCAACCAACGCACCAAGGCATTTTTGGAAAGAGCACTAAGCAGAACAATTAGAAAACAAAAGGGATAATAGAAAATGGAAAAAGTATAAATAGGGAGGGTAGAAAGGGCCATTGTTTCCAAGACATCGTTTTCAAGTCTAATATTGTATGTCCCCACCCAGTTTGTATATTTAATTTACCAGCACAATTGGTATACCTTTTAGAATATTGTATTACAGATCCCTCTGTTGTTGCACAGAACAATTCATCTTCCTATCCAACCAACATGTTTCTTCCAAGGAACCAGGGCCAACTATGCAATGGACACGAAGGCAAGTTAGTATGAATACATACATGTAAAATAAAGAGAAACGGGTCTAATTATTCGAATGTAATAGCAAGAAGAATACACAAAATATATTATATTTGAAGGAAGAAAATAAGGGGAAAAAACTAAAAATAAAAATAAAGGTGGAAAGCAGCAGAACAAGCACAACAAATATACAAACAGTAAATGAAAAAATGAACACTAGAATATGAAATAAGAGCACAGGTATCCACTTCTGTAATTCCTCGGCTACATTCCCGCCAAAGAGTTCATTGTCCTCTCCAACCATTCTGTTTGTTTAAATGTAGCAATGCAGGGAAAACACAATGGACATGAAGCAGGTTAGTATGCAGGAATGCATGTAATGAAGATACAATAAAGTATGTCAACACATATACATACAATAAATGAAATAAAAAACGACACAATATGAAATAACAGTACAAGCATGCACCTTTCTATATCCTCTTCAAGCGATGCAGTCAAGACTTCGTCGTTTTCTCTAGCTATTCTATTTGTTTGAATGTGGGAACACACAAAATACAATGAACATGAATGGAAGCTAGTATGCACCAGACAACAAGTAATATGTAGATACAATAAAAGAGATGCAACGAACAGTCTAAAATATAGGCAGAAACATGAACCTTTGCGCTTCTCCATCCATAGTTGTAAATGTGTAATTTCTTTTTCCCTGACCAAAATATATTACAAGCCACATAATATTACGAAATTGCATGGTCGTAGCTAAACGATTTATGGTTTTCCATGAAAAGTATCCATATATGCTTACACCGTTAATCACAAGAGTCATATCAAATAATCTAAACATTGGTAGTAGGATGATGAGCTGACCGTTTCACTCTTTCATTAGGAAAAAATCAATGGGAGGCTAAATCAATGATTTTGTTTTGTGTGCGTGTGAATTCAATTTTTATTTTTAAATGAAATGACATTAGATGTATAGATTACATAATTTGAGTGTATTAGGTTTTTTTAAGTAATTTGAAATATGACAATGGATTGGAATTGGATGAGACTGAATGAAATTAGTGCTCTGAGCACTACATTAAGGTTTCACTTTCTTTGGCTAAGTAGGGTTATGTTACTAAAGTGTGAATTATAGTGATGTGTATTTTAGTTGAGAGTGAGGTTGCAAAGAGGGAGTTTGATGCTGAAGTTGAGGTTGTTGGTAAGGTGTGCAAGGAGGTATTAAATATATGTTAGATTAAGTTTAACTATGAGAATTTCCTGACAAATTTTATATCTGGGTAGGCTCAAGTATGTCACTAAAAGTAGCTAGGTTCCTATAACTAAATGCTTGGTGTAAAGGCATACACCTAGTTTGAGAGAAACTATAAAGGATAACGATTGGTTGGGTCCAAGAGACCATTATAACTTAGTTATAAGGAGTGGGTCAAGGTACCTTGATAGATGGGGCACTCAAAGCGTCTAAGAGATATTGAGATGAAGGATTTCTAGTTTGGACTAAAGGTGGTTGGATTAGAGGAGGCATAAGAAAAGGCATGTTGTATTTGACTATATGGGTTCTTGAATGTTTGAGAGTTGTAGATGTGAGAAAGGTATACAGATTCACCAAGTGAAACTAAAGGGCTCCAAACCATCAAATGATGTACACATTATTTAGATTTGTGGGAAGTGGGAAGTGGAGACATTCTCAAGAGAAGGTTATGTGTGTGGGTTTGAAGCCAACTGGAATGAGCCATTATATAACTTGGTTGAGATTGGGATCATGAACCTTACATAATTTTAGGCCATTAATATACACATGGGATATTGTGAACATAACCTGATTGAAGGGTAACAACCATAGGTTGATTGAGCATGACCTAAAAGATGATAAGTGTCATTCTAGAGTTAGGTTATGAAATGGAAAGGTAAAAGGCCAAAGTAGGAGAAAATTCAAAAATTTGCTTGGAAAAATATAAATATAAAGGTAGAGGAAGAATAACTCTTCATATAAGAAGAGGAGGAGAAGTGAGAAGACTTTTCCCCAATAGAAAAGATAAAGGTGAAATAAGAGAGGAAAACATAATCGCAAGTGGAATTACAAAAATGTAGACAAATGACTAGGAGTAGTAAATGAAATTATCTTAATTTACGTATTATGTTTTCTTGGATACGTGGGGTGTCCTAGAATATTAGGGGTTTGACTAATTAACCCAATAGTTGAAACCATACAGATAGCAACAATTCTACATTTTCTAGGGAAATAAAGAAGAGGTGCTAAGCTAAGAAGGAAGTTATTAGGAAAGTATGACATTTGTCGCTAATTTTGAAAAGAAACTAAGAATATAGGAAAGTGAACAAAGGAGGGGAGCAATCTAAGCATTAATTGATTTCATATGTTCTTGATATGAACTATATGGGGTGATTAAGAAGTATTTGTTGATTATTAAAGGAGAGAACTTGATTTAAATGGAGATAATCAAAATAAACCACCTTAAGAAACTAAACAAAATAGAGAGAAAGGGAAAAAAAGTGTGTTTATTAATTAGAAGGTTTGACTTAAATGAGAATATCTAGAAAATAAGGTAGGTAAATTGAGAAGAAATGAAAAACATGGCTTAACTTAGATGAGAAGAGTGAAAAATAAGAGAGGAAATAGAGAGAACGACAACTAAATCTTGTCTTTTGATCCCAAACCCTAATCAAAAGAGAGAAAGGGAGGATAAYGAATAAGGTTTATTACCTCTTTTTCTTTTTGGTGAGATTAGGAATTTAGGGAAGAAAAATGCTACTTGATTTCCTAAGAGTTGAATCAATGAAGTGGGATTAGGAATTAAGAAGATAGTAAGAATCAAGTCAATAAGTGCAATGAGAGGGAAGGCATGCATGTGTTTCTATATTTTTCTTATTCTACCTTTAAACGAAGAATAAAGTTTCCCCTTTCTCCCTCTAATATAAAATGGATTACAAGTCATTATAATTTTATTTTATTTAAGTTGTAACTAACTATTACAAAATTGAGTAAGAGACAAGTGGGATCTTAGGCCATGATACACTATTAAAAAATAAATTATTATCATAATTTTATTTTATTTGAGTTATAATTAACTATTATAAAATTGAATAAGTGACGAGTAGGATCTTAGTTCATGATAGACTGAACATATATGTAAATAAAATTAAAGTATGTATTTTATCAATAAACATGCAATATGAGAACAATGTTTGGGTTTATAATAAAATTAGAGTATGTGGGAATACTATTTGGATTTATAATATACATTGATAAATGGATTACAAGTTATCATTATTTTATTTTATTTAAGTTGTAACTAACTATTACAAAATTGAATCAGAGAAAAATGGGATCTTGAGCCATGGTAGATTATTGTAAAAAAATTATTATCATAATTCTATTGTATTTGAATTATAATTAACTATTATACACACTCAACATGGGAACACTATTTGGGTTTATAATACAACTAGACTATTTGAATTTATAATATACATTGATAAAATGGATTACAAGTCATATTTATTTTATTGTATTTGAATTGTAATTAGGGGTTACAAAATTGAATAAGACAACAGTGATCTTGCAAAAAAAAAGTTATAATTTTATTTTATTTAAGTTATAATTACCTATTATAAAATTCAATAAGAGACCAGTATGATTTGGGTCATGATAAACTGAACTAATATGTAAATAAAATTAGAGTATATATTTCATCCATACACATGCAATATGGGAACACTATTTGAATTTATAATAAAATTAAAGTATGTGAGAATACTATTTGGATTTATAATAAAATTAGAGTATTTGGGTTTATAATAAAATTAGAATATGTGGGAACACTATTTAGGCTTATAATAAAATTAATGTAAGTGGGAACACTTTGGATTTATAATATACATTAATAAAAAGTCATCATAATTTTATTTTATTTGAGTTGTAACTAATTATTACAAAATTGAATAAGAGACAAGTGGGATTTTGAACTATTGTAAAAAAAAATTATTATCATAATTTTTTTAATTAAGATATAATTAATTATTATAAAATTGAATAAGAGAATAGTAAGATATTGAGTGTGAGTATGTCTGAACACTATTTAGATTTGTAATATACATTAATAAAATGAATTGCAAGTCATCATAATTTTATTTTATTTTAGTTGTAATTAACTATTACAAAATTGAATAAGAGACTAGTGGAATCTTGGGTCATGGTAGACTATTGTGAAAAAAATTATTATCATAATTTTGTTTTATTTGAGTTGTAATTAACTATTATAAATTGAATAAGAGACACTGGGATCTTGGGTCATGATACACTGGGATCTTGGGTCATGATAGATTGAATGAATATGTAAATAAAATTAAAGTATGTATTTTATCAATACACATGAAATATGTGAACAATATTTAGGTTTATAATAAAATTAGAGTATGTGGAAACACTTTTGGGGTTTATAATATACATTGATAAAATGGATTACAAGACATTATAGTTTTATTTTATTTGAGTTGTAGTTAAATGTTACAAAATTGAATAAAAGACAAGTGAGATCTTGGACCAAGGTAGACTATTGTAAAAAAAAATATTATCATAATGTTATTTTTTTTTTGTAAATAAGAAGTATATATTATATTAAGAGCCTGCTAAAGCTTAAAAAAGTTGCCAAAATACAGCATAATACTGGCTGTAGTTACTGGACTGCCCCAACAGAGGGGAAACCAGTCTAGCCAGCCCCCAATTCACAAGTTTTAGAAGGTCACTGGTTCAGAAAACAAACAAAGTTCATACTGACTGCCATCTAGACTATGAACCTAATGAAACTTGATACACAGCCTTAAAGAGATAAACACCTGGCAAGTAGCCTATCCATGTGGCTCGGAGGTCCTCTGTCCACAGTTCTTCCTCGATATATGTCGGCTGGTCGTCCCAGCGTTTTTCCTTTCACTCCTCACGCTCCTTGTTCTCATCTGGGCCGCTTCGTTCCGTTTCCTCCTGCTTCACTGTTGCCGGTCGCTGCATGCTATCMTTTCCTGCATCCGTCTCAGTATCAGGTGCCTCCCCTGGAGTAGAGTCAACCGGGTCTGAGGAGAGCTCCGAGTGCATAGTCGAGAGGATATGCAGGAAGGTCGCGACATTTTCTTCTGTGGCCTGCAGGCGATACTTGAGGTCCGCCACCTCCTTCCTAAGCTCAAAGACTAAGTCATACAGGATGACCAGTCGATCTCTGAAGTGCTCACTGTCGAGGTGGGTCGTGGGGTGGAGGTGCGCTCGTTTGGACTCTCCAAAAGCCGGTAGTGCACCACTCAAATTACTCGAAGGTCCAGGGAAGGACATTGTCGCTGTGAATTGCATCCGGGGGTCCTGAGGACATCGCAGAATCAGGGTCGACCCTCGCGGGATAGTGGCCATGGAGTGTAGAAGCAAAGACTGCGAAGGTGGCAGGGTGGTCGTGGAGCGAAGATGCATAGACTGCAAAGGTGGCGGGGTGGCAGCTGTGGACAGAGTTTGGGGATGGGAGGAGGAACAGGTCAAAGGGGAGACTGAAGGCGAGACCGGGGGTCTACGGGGCTTCCAGGGGGAGCCCCTCTTCGGCTTTCCTCTAATCCTTTCTTTCATGTGTGCAGGTGAGCAGGTCTGGACAAGGTTAAACCAGAGTTGCAGATAAACAATGGAGACAACAGCTGAGCGAGCCTGGTTTTTTTTGCGCCGTGAAGGGAGGAGCCCTTCAGACCGCATACATGGTGCAATGACAAAAACGACGAGCCAAGCCATACAACAAACTGTGGAGGAGAAAAGGGTGGCGTAAATGCCCCTTACCTCGTCCATTATCACAACTTTAAATGCCATTACTCTCCCGGGACGGCACTGGCCTGCGGCACGAGCCCGTCACGTGGCTCCGTGTCGCATCGCACTGTGTCCGTTCCCATTCATCACCACGGGGAAACCACTAACACCCCATCCGAGGATTATCATAATGTTATTTTATTTGAGTTATAATTAGCTATTATAAAATTGAATAGAAGTCATAGTAGACTAAATGAATATGTAAATAAATTAAGAGTATGTATTTTATCAATACACATGCAATATGAGAACATTATTTGGGTTTATAATAAAATTAGAGTATGTGGGAACACTATTTACATTTATAATAAGCATTGATAAAATAGATTACAAGCCATCATAATTTTAGTTTATTTGAGATGTAACTAAATGTTACAAAATTGAATATAAAGAGATAAATGAGATCTTGTGTCATGATAGACTATTGCAAAAGAAAATTATTATCATAATTTTATTTTATTTGAAGTATAATTAACTATTATAAAATTAAATATAAGACTAGGATCTTGGGTCATGATAAACCAATCGAATATGTAAATAAAATTAAAATATGTATTTTATCAATACACATGCAATATGTGTACATGATTTGAGTTTATAATAAAATAAGAGCATGTGGCATACTATTTGGGTTTATAATATACATTGATAAAATGGATTACAAGTCATGATAATTTTTTATTTTTTATTTTTTATTTTTTTGAGTTATAACTGATTGTTACAAAATTGAATAAGAAACAAGTGGGATTTTGTGTCATGGTAGACTATTGTATAAAATGTTATTATCGTAATTTTATTTTATTTGGGTTATAATTAACTATTATAAAATTAAATAAAAGATGAATAAGATCTTGGTTATCATAAGTTATTGAATGATGTGTTTCTCCTAGAGGTATGTATAATGAGTTTGATATATATTTTTTTCAATTCATTTTAAGAAGAAATTGAAAACTATATGTGTTAGCTTGGATTATTGATATATTTAATAATTCTTAGAAATTTTTATTCCAAACCATTAATCAAAAGAGTCATATCAAATAATTTAAATATTGGTAGTAGAATGGTGAGCTACACTTTCACTCTTTTTCATTGGGAAAAAAATAATAGGAGGTAAAATCGATTATATATATATATATATATATATATATATATATATATATATATATATATATATATATATATATATAT
>ML799682.1:97268-107663 GCA_009831015.1 Picea engelmannii
TCACCCATGCTGGGGCTGTAGCCTCATAAAGAAGATTAAAGGACGTTTAGCGTTCTTCTTAAAGGTTTTTTTGCAGCATATATATAAAGACAAGAATACTCAGGATGTCACAACAGAAACACTGCCGTTTCACCTACCCAGTCAATTGATTATTACTGATCAATGAAGCATGAAAGATGTTATTTATTTATGATCAAATTTTGTTCAATTTGATTTTTCTATTTAGATATGCTTGAGGGCAGTTGGTGAGAAAGGTAATTTGTAATGGAAAGTTAAGGACTGGTATAGTCTGGAAAGGCTGGATGATGATATACAGCGTACACTGATGTTTTTGTGGAATGCATATGAGGCTAATATGGCTCTATCACAGGTCAAATCGTGATTGCTAAATACTTCTAAAAACTTTATAACAATTCAGCTTAACTTATTATTATTGATAATTATATATAAATATGAGAGGATGATGCAACAGGGTTCCTACCAGCTATTAGAATTAAAATACAAATGTGCATTAAAACTACGGTAGAAGTAGCCCTGAGGGTTATCTCATTCAGTCAGTGCCAATGTTGCCGCATTGTTGCCAGTGATCCAATACACTGTGCAGGTCCCCGGTTCGATTCCCACAGGGTCAGGCACACAGAGTTTACACCACCTGCTTTACACTGGGTACCATCCTCAAAACAAGGGAAAGTGCCTGGGAGTTTCCAAGGGAGTTATTTCCAAGGAAAAAAAACACTGTAGAAGTAGCATCAATGCATCATTATCCAAGTCATTAACAGATTGTCAATATTTAAATGGATCCTTCAAAGGCATAAGTTTAAAAGGGAAAACAGAACTGGTCCAAAAATAGCAACTACAATGGAATATGAAGTATACTATCTGCTAAATATATTCAACACTCAAGCAGGCAAAATCGATCTTCACTAAGTTATAACATTAAAGAAAGAAAAAGAGGTATACCTTCATGTTGTTCAAAGTTAAAAGATATCTAGCCATATAGCATGCAATTCCCTCCACAATATCTTCTTGATTGACAACAACATAGCTTTCCTGGTTTATACAGCTGCATGACTGATTTAGTTTGCCTCTCAGCAAGTCTGCCTCTGTTACCAAATCCCACGAACTGAATTCATCTGCTTTATCATCATAACGGTATTTACACCTCAGTTGAACAGGGATGCGACAGAAAAATGCACGCAACTGAGCTGAACAGCAAATATGTGTGAAATTTCCTCCCAATATTTTAGCTTATATATTCGAATTTTATTGATAGCCAAAACTTGCTCCATGGACACATGATAGTAAAGAATGAACACATATGCACTGTATATATCAGAACCAACGTAGTAACAACAATATTTAATAAAACACATGGATGACTATTTGAAGCTACCTACATCAAATTATCTAAATCTTATTCAGATCAGGAATCAGGTGAGAATAATGCCAAATTGAAGCATACCCACTGGCCTCTCAGCAATTTCTAGTATGTTGGAAAGGAAAATACTCCTCAACTTGTTGACAAATACCGGAGACATTACTTTAATCTTGAGAAGATGGTCCAGCTGCAAAAACCAGGCAAAAATATACTTCATTATCTAGATTTAGTGTGTTCAAAAGAAGATTTTGGTTTGCACTACCTTAATTCATAAAGCTATATGAAAATGGGTAGTATCCATGGCATTCATGTTGAGATTTTCGGTACATGGTAGGCAGACCTGCACTTAGAAACAAAATATAACCTGCAGCTACGTCTGAATCTTTGCAAAAATTCGATCCAGAAATTTCAAAATTGTTAAAACAGCATCCTGGTAGTTAAGTCAAAACAGCAGATAGATAAGAGCTAGATCTACATACACAGACCACTGAAAGTCAAAATAGCAGATAGATAAGTGCTAGATCTACTACACAGACCCCTGAAAATCATAACTGCAAGCATAATTTGCAGCTCCAATCACATGTCTCTCTATTAAACTAACAATACAAATTACAAAGAAAACTAGCTCAAAATCTCTTGTATCTCTGCACTAGCTGATGTGCCCTGCCTTTCGTTTATAGAATAAGAAGGGCCTAGGGTTACAATGAATCTAAACATCCCAAGAGATGTGCCTCCCTGGATTAGGAAAAACCCTAACCCTAAATGCCTGGGAGAGTGCACCCACATTCATGAGTAAGTTTCCTTGAATAGAATGCCCACTCAAGTCTTTTCATGCAGTCACACAACATTGAGGAAGGAGCACCTAGGAGAGGTGTGCCCTAAAAGAATGTGCCATAGAGTCACCTCATCCAACCAACAAATAATAACTTATCCTCCAAATGAAGTGTGCCCTGGGAGAATGTGCCAAGGGTGGTTGCACTCCATCAATACATGTGCTTAAACCATGTGGTGTTTTGCAAATCCATCAATTAGTTCCTCAAACCATGTGCACAAGGGAATGGTGCCCTAGAGAAGTGTGCAAAAGTAGTTATCAATAGACTTAAAATACTCCTCCAAAACCACCTCCATAATGATGCTCAACCAACCAAAAGAGGTGTGCCCTTGAAAAGTGCACCATCCTATCCAAAATAAATAAAAATGCATGAATGTCTTGGAATCTGTGCCAAAGGGAGGAGCTCCACATAAAAGCCTCGAGTAACCTCTCAAGTAACCACAAGAATGATTAAATCATCCTCAACATGTGTGCACAAAGGCTGATGCTCTAATATAACCATAGTTCACCTCCAAATAGTCATTGAATGGTTAATAACCATGAACATGTGTGTCAATGAGGGGTGCACTCTACTTAAGTGTTGTAACATGCAAATAAAAGATGTTCGTCGTAGCAAAACCCCACCATGATAACAACAAAACATAAATCCCAACGTAGGGTGCACCACCACCAAGGGATCATTACATCAAAATACATCATCCAACCTTAGAAAAGACTAGATCACCAGAAGCTGACAAAGCCACCCGGTTCATTGAGCAAATCCAGCACATCTGCCAACAAGTTCGGGATATTCTACAGAAGTCTAATGCCAAGTACAAGCAGCGCCATGATCAACATCGGGTGCCACATAAGTTTCAGGTGGGCAACAAAGTTTGGTTGCATTTGCATAAAGAACGCCTTACAGGACCCCATCAGAAGCTTCGCCCACTCTGTTATGGATCGTACACCATCACCAAGGCTATGGGTGACAATGCTTTTGAGCTCAACATTCCCCCCTTCCTTGGTCTACATCCAGTCTTCAACGTGGCTCTCCTTCAACCATATTTCCCACCATTATTGGACACCTTAGAGATAGCAGAGCAGTTGACACCAACAGAGCTCAACCCTGACTGCATGCAACAGGCATGCAGTGATGAAATTGTGGACACATAGATCAAGGGCACTCGACAGCAAAGGATCCAGCTTTATCGAGTCATCAAAGTAGGGCAGCTCCTGCACCAAGGCAAGTGGCTCACCCAGGGCCAAATTCAACAGAAAATGGAGACCATTGCTTCCTAAAAAGGGAGAATTGATCCAGGTGGATATCGGTGGCCACCCACCTATTCCACTAGCTCGAAAAAACAGTTTTCCACCTCGGCAATTTTTCGGGTTCCAAACTTCTGGGGCCGTTTTGAGGCCCTAAACGACGTTTTTTGGGGATTTGGGGCCCAAGGGAATGCTAAAGGCAATGCCCTGGGCTAGTCGAAAATTGTTCTTCTCAGTTATACCTTTCCAACGAGCTATCGTGCGCCTAAAACGGAGATCGTATGCAAAAGTTACGACCCCGGGAAGTTGATGTACTAACTTACCCAAACGGGGCCCACATGACTTTTGGCGCTCCATCTCCTAGGGTTAGGTTTTTGGATGTCTAGGGTTTTTGACATTCCTGTTTATTGTAAAAGGCCTTCAGAGCCTCATTGTAACCATCTTCTTGCGAATGAGCGCAACCGTCACATCTCTTCTCAGAGATAAGCCGCCACCATTCTAGCAAGCTTGTTTTCCGCTGCATTTTACAGTTTCAGCTTATTTCCTTATTGAATGGAAAACCAGTTTTACTGTATCTCTGTTATTTTGTGTTAAAAATCTTTTAATAATCTGGATTCATTTCGTTCTGCTCATAAAATCCGGATCATTGGTAATACTTGTACTCTATGTTGATGACTTAATCATAATAGGAAATAATGAAGTTCACATCAAATAGGTTAAGGAAGAACTTCAAGCAGGCTTCAAAATGTCAAATTTAGGGCCACTTCATTATTATCTTGGAATTGAAGTAACTCAACATACTAATCAAATCTTTCTTCGTCAAACTAAGTATGCCACTAAATCATTAAAGAAATTTGGCATGGAAGATTGTAAACCTTCTCTTGCCCCCATGGAGCAAAATTTGAAGGGGGGGAATTGGTGAATAGTAAATGGTACAAGCAATTGATTGGAAGCCTCATTTATTTGACAAATACTCGACCAGATTTGTCATATTCAGTCAGCATAATTTCAAGGTTTATGTAGGAACCAGGGGAAAGTCACTGGAATTCAGCAAAAAGGGTACTGAAGTACATTCAGGGTACAAAAGATTTTGGTCTTCTCTACAAGAAGACCAAAATTTTACACTTGTTGGATACTCAGATGTTGATTTTGCAGGTGACATTGAAGATCGAACATCCACTTCAAGTTATTTAATGACTATGGGTTCAGCAACAATATATTGGAGTTGCAAAAAGCAAACAACAGTTGCCAACTCTTCAGCAAAAGTGGAGTACATATCAGCTTGGGAAGCAACATGTGAGATTGTATGGCTACGCAAGATTTTGCAGGATCTTGGTGTAATTAAAAAATCAGCAACTACTTTATTGATCGACAGTCAATCAGCAATAAAGAGGGCCAAGAACCCAGTATTTCACTCAAAGACTAAGCATGTCAACACCAAGTACCACGTCATCAGATCTCTCATCATCAAAAACATCATCAAGCCTTAGTTTTGTAAGATCAAACTTCAGATATTTTTACCAAGCCTCTTGGTAGAATAAAGTTTACTAAGTTCAAAAATGAACTTGGTATTTGTAAAAATGAGCTTTTGGATTAAAGGGGGGAATGATAGCCTCATAATCCTAAATTTCTAGAAGTCTAAATTAATTGTTTTAGGAATTAGTTTATTCTAGTTTATTTGTCAAGAGGACATTTAGCTTAATATGTAAACGACACTTATCATACTCGTGTGATTATATGATTGGTTGTTCTCCTAGAATTTAGCTTAGAGTTGGGCTAAATAAACTAGCTCTTTTCATGTGAGGCAGTAAGCTTGTAGCCCTCACTTCTCTTTGTAACTCAGTTTTCCTTATTTAATAAAATTGTGTAAGTTTTTATCCCTCACTTCTAGCACTTGTGCAAAGCCTTCACAAGATACTTGACTAATCTAACATATGGAAGTAATTGCCACTGTCACCTAAGCAAGTACTTCCCTCGTTTTAGTGAAGGATGGAGATCCAACACAAGGGAGGCTTCCCTGGCAACTTCAAGGGATCCTATAGCAAGCTAAAGGCAAGTCTATTGCCCCCTATCTTGGTCACTTGATTATCTAGGTCTAAGTCAAGGGCAAGGTCAAGGTGAGTTAGACAGGGTAAGTTGATTGTGCATGTGTGAGGGGTGTTAGTAAGACAATCAATGATGTTTATTAAGCTAAGAAAGTAAATTAAATGCTCTGAAACACTAGCTATCAAAAGAAAAATGAAAATTGTAAATAAACTTGAATGATGGATAAGATACTTGAGCATGTAACAAGTTTATAACAGCAGCAATAAATCAGCGAGAAAACTATGGAAAATATGCCAAATACCCAGTAAAAGACATATAGACCATTAACCAATGATTGCATGAGACAAAGAGCATGAAACTAAATTAATTGATTGCAATATGACAAGCCCTAATTTCTGAAAATGCAATTATTGCAGCAGTGATTATGTTAGAGACCATTCTAAATAACCAATGCAAGGCGTTAGACTAAAAATGATAGTAAATGAAGATGCAAATGCAAAAGGTCCTAAACTAACACAAAACATTGAAAGAGGATGAGAGCTTAAGCTAGGGTTTTATCACTTGCAGCAAGAAGACTAGTGTCGTCTTCAATCCTTGGGCATATCGAGTTGATGCAACAACTTCAATGGAGGCTAAAAGCAAGAGAAGACTTCAAGATCAAAACCCTAGGATTATACCATCATAAGCCTAGGCTTGACATTCTATGAAGGAAACCCTAAAGTTTATACAATCATAAACCCTAGGTGTCGTCCTACTTCTTCTATGGCATCTAGCAAGAAGGTCAAGTGGAAAGAAGTCAAACCCTAGAGTTTATACAATCATAAACACTAGATTTCAACTAGTAAATACAAGGTTAGGGGGATATACAATCATAATCCCTAACTTGCAATTAGATGCTTCAACAAAATTAAGATGGACAAAACAAGGGAAGGGGATAAACAATTTTAATCCCTCCTTTTTGTTTCTAACAAAATTATTCAAGGATACAAGATAGCATGCAACTTATCAACCATTAGATAGAGCATTAACCAAAATATACCAAGAACAAACACTTAAACTTGGAAACAACACTTATATACCAAGTCGTTATGCATGAGGGAACCCTAGTTTCATGAATCATCCACCAAAACAAGAAAAGCATCCACAAGGCTATCCTCCAAGAGGTGTGCACAAGTACTCCATGATGAAAAGAAGACAAAAGAGTTATAGAAGTGATTCCCCACAAGTGTGAGTTGTGATTTGACAATGAGGAAGCTCTAGCTTTCTTATATGAGGCAACCCTAGCGCTATAAACCCTCAAAGCCCCTAAAAACATAAAATATCCATGATACAAGTAGGATAGGCCATGGTTGACCCCCAAAATAGACACAAAAATAAATAAAGCATGCTAATACACCAAAACGTCCCCTTAAAAGTGACACATGTAAGTGTAGGATGCCACAATGAAGGTGACGTCATGCTCTAGAAGGGTGCAAGGGTCTCCAAAGGCCATCTCTCATCATCAAAAGGTGCAAAGCATGGTGAAAAGTCACACCTCCTCATCAAAGGTCACATCTCATTGTCAAAGGACCCCAACTCATCATCAAAACGGATGCCCTAATGGTAAGTCGGCCCCACCATCATCAAATCATCATAGCGAATGACATCATCATCAATATGCTCAACATCCAAGGTGAAAAAAGCCAACGTCCAAGGTGAAAGAAGGGTCCATCATCTCTCCAAGGGGTGTCCAATCATCTCCAGGTGCAACATCCTCAAATCAAAGCCTAACATGCTCCGGGGTGCACTGTCCAAGGTGTGGTCTTCCTGCCCATTTGATAGCCCATATGACCATACCTACAATATCTAAGCTCATATGTCCAACGTCCAAGGCCCAAGAGGTGTGGAAAGGTGCCTCGGGGAATGCCAAGTCATCAAAGGACCCAATGCTCTATGTCAAGTGTGCAATGTCCTCTAAAAAGTACATAACATCCTAGGTACAAACATGAAAACGTCCTCCAAAGGACCATGTCAAGAGTGGATCATGACCAAACAAGGCTCACAGAATTGGGTAAAACCAACAACTACAAGATACCATAACCATTAGAATCATACTAAGTAAGCCACCACTTAATACAAAATCCACATAAGCAAATTCACATTAGGCATACTCTTCAAACTTCACATTAGCTCAAGAATTTATGCAATTTTCCAAGTTTAGGTTTGGGAGGACCATTAAAAGACCCTATTAGGTGTGTCAGTACCCAGGTCGAGGGATATTTCCCAAGGAAACCCATAAAAGTGCAAGTACGATGAATGAAATGGCATGGGGTTACTTCATGGCGATGGATTCAATGACATGCAAGGTACCCTACCCCGTCCATCTCCATGAGCACCTCTGTAGAGGGAGCACTTGCTGCTTGAGATACCCTTTCCTTGGCAGTGTGTGTATTCCAAACCCCTTTCTTGCCTTTTGATATTCTTTTATTGCTTTTGCAAGTCCTCTTTCCAGGTTTCAAGCATTCATTATTTTTCTTACTGGGATTAAGTCCTTTTAATTGATATGCATTCAATGCATTAAGACTAGGGGTGATTATCTCATAACTAGGGGGTAGAGCTCAAGCTGACCTTTGGCTGTTGACTTGGTCATTTATTATCCCATCATTTCTTCTTTCTTTTATAACATGCTTTCTTTTTCTTATTCATTTTTTTAGCAATTGCATCAACCTCGGCATTCTAGCCCTTCTTCTCATAGGAGAATGAACCACGGGCCTTTTTGGTGTACATGTAACAGCCATTACCCGAAGTTCCGTACACTGCAAAAGGCCCTAGGTGAAAAGTGTTATGAAAGGGAGCCATGCATTACCCCTATCAAAGCCTCCCAGTAGTACCCTTGTTCCCCAAGAGTGACAACACTGGACTAGGACACAAACACTGGCCACCAAGGTGAAACAAGGAAAAAAACATATCTTCCAAACTCGTGATCCATTATCTAACTTCAACCCATGATCCTCACATAAATGCCTAATGCATTAAATGTGACACTTTACATGAAACAGTGACTAGTGTACCTCATGTGTGTTGGACCACCATCATCAGATGAACTATGTTGATCAAGTGCAATGAGTTGAGCTAAGTGAGGGGGGAGGCATCTGAGGGGTTGTTGTCTATGGAGAATATTGATCATCATCATCACTATCTTCATTGTCGACCACGAGACATGATCTCCTCTAGTTACCCCTAGGTGAAGAGGGGGATAACAAGGACTCTTCTTCAACAAAAATTACATCGAGAAGGGTACTAACATCATCAAACACATTTCCACCTAGGTGATGTCTAGCAAATGTTACAATGTTAACTTATATCACCTAAGGAAATCCCACCAAGGCAACATGCATCACTCCACCATAGAAACATCATAAGAGAAGGGAACATAAGAAAGTGTTAACCCCGTCCAATCATCAAGTATGTCCCCTGTTGACCGCCCATTTAGCACCGGTGGTCAACTCATGTGCCATGAAGAGATGCATCGTCAAATGCCATGTTGTCGAAGACTTTTGGTTCTACGGGATGTGTTTGGCCCAGCACTTATTTTTGTAATTGGAATTTCCGCACCCCTGCATGGGTTAATAATGTAATAGGTTTGCATGAGTCATGTCTAGGTCAGTTACCTTGGGATCGGTTCACTGGGAGAGTTCTGTTCACCGAGGGTTTTTTATCCTCAGGATATCAGTGGGTTTTTCAGCCTTACTGATTTCCCTTGAATTTTTCCCTCACACTTTACATATGTCCTCCAAAGTGGTGAACGGCGTTCCAGTGGGCTTATGTTTTGGTAACTATATAAGGAATTCATTGTAAATGACCATGCAAGACATCATAGAAAGTTTCGCGGAATTCCGTCGAGCCTAGGTTAGTTTTTTTTAATTAATTAAATTTCCCTAAGTTTGGAGGTTTAATTATTTAATTAATTAATTGTTTTTTAGCAATAATTGTAAAAACTGGATCCTTGGACTTTTGATAGGGGTATTTGTGCTCAAAAGAAATGGAATAGCACCCCCTACATCCTTGGACCAAGTTTCAGCTCAGTCAGACAACTTTAGCCATGGGTTAGTCCACCCGGAGTGTTAGTCAGTCTAAAACAGCAATTTTAATTGCTAAAGTCCAAACATGGCAATGATGTAAATTTGTAATAATGAGTTAGATGATGTGAAATGTTGAAATGATGGTTAGAGAGAGACCCCCTAAGCATAACCTTAGCCTCCCAACCTTTTTCAACCTTGTTCAACCCCTTTTTCAACCTCTACACTCAAAAGTTGCGCCCCCCTAGGGGGATTGACTTTTTCACTTTTTAATTTAATTGTGACTTGGGTGTGGCCCCCTCTCCTATTCTTTCACTTCATTTAACCTTCTTATCATCCCTAGTAGTGATCCTTATCACTCCACCTCACCCATACTCATATTTGGGTTGATTTTTTACCATAGGGAGCGCTCTCCAAGAGAGTTACGCCCTCCTTTTTGTCTCTCCAATAAAAGTTACGTTTTTATTGTGAGAGGCTCTTCATCTCACCTTAGCACGGATCCCATGCTTCTCCTTGAGCCTTTGTGTGATCCCAACACCTCACACCCTTTCCTCACCTCTCATCTCATTTTCCTCATCCCAAGAGGTGCGCCCTCCAAGAGTGGTGCACCCTCCCTCACCTTGAAACTCAACAAATAATTATTTAAAAATTATTTGAGCCTTTTCACCTCCCATGGCACAAATCCCACACTTTCTACATGCCCTTAGATCTATCTAAATAATTTTTCTATTTTTCTACACCCTAGATCTATTGTGCAAACCCTAGGAAGTGCGCCCTAGCCTAGAGATCTACTCTATTGCTTGGTGGTGGACACTTGGCTTAGATCCAAGAGGGGT
>ML799682.1:134855-153129 GCA_009831015.1 Picea engelmannii
TGACTTTTGCACTAGTCTATCTATGCTCACAGAGGTTGTACGTTCCCCCTGACTTTTGCACTAGTCTGTCTATGCTCATAGAGGTTGTACGTTCCCCCTGACTTTTGCACTAGACTATCTATGCTCACAAAGGTTGTACGTTCCCCCTGACTTTTGCATTAGACTTACATCTTGACTTTTGTCTTAGACTTACAAGGCTTCTACCTTTGCCTTGGCTTGACTCATAAGATCATATAGCATCTTGTTCGTCCTGACTTTTGGTTTGACTCACAAAGGTTGTACGTTCCCCCTGGCTTTTGTCAATACCTCACAAGACTGGTTGATTCTCCAAAACTCCCTGGCTAGCCTCAGGGTGGCCCATATGGCCTCTCATTGGAGAATGATTGTCGATGCTGCCAAATTTAACATATATATCATTGAGCAGTAGCAACATAAATAAGAGACAGAAAAGTACACAAGAGATTTATCCTAGGAAAACCCCAAATGGGGGAAAAACCCAGCAACCTTTCTTAGATAGATTATGTTCAAAAAGAAAGTCCAATCAGATAAACCCTAGCACAAGTGCTAGATTAACCAAAAATACCACCCCAGCTACAGCAGCAGCACCATACAAAGGTAGAGCACCTCCTCAAGGAGTAGCGCACAAGAGAGAGATACCAAAAGACTGAGCAAGAATAAACTGTGCAGCTGCAGCTACTGCGTCACCTCTTCCAAACTTGCGCCTTGCTTCTATGTAGCTGGGAGAGTGTGAGTGAGTGAACAAATGAGCCAAGACGTCCTCTATTTATAATCTTCCTGGCCACTAGACTGAGCCGACTTCTTCTCTGGACAGGTGTCTTTCAATATCACTTTATTCTTTTGGGCCAACTTCTCTTCTAGGGTATTTCAATATCTGTTCAATGGATCTCTTGCTTCTGGAATCTTCTCCGCATCTAAGAAAGGTCATCTAGAAATGAAAGATCCTCCCACAGCTACCAAAACAAATATGCATGTTTTCATATATTCTGCAACTAATTTGTCTTTTTGCATGTTTTTTAATATAAACGCAATATATATATATATATATATAACAGATGCTCTCAAGGATTTTTGGAAAATGACAGTCCCACTCCATGAAACACTGCATGCAAGTAGCACCAAAACCATGACCATCAACTAAGAAGAGAAGTGAAGTTTGTAGTGTCCCCTTCCAAGTGACAGGTGTCTTGAGAGACTTAGTAGTCTAGTTGTTCCCTCTAGACTATAGTCTCATTAAAATAAAGGGGAACTAAGAGGCAAAAAAAGAGTCACTAAGGTGTTAAAGTTATATTATTAAAGTGACTTTAGCGAAAAAGGAAAATATAAGATGATTGGCTAAGTTAGAGAAATAAAGTGAATGACCTTAGAAGCCAATTAAATAATTTAAGTGAAAATTAGAATTGGAGGTATAAAAGGAGAGGAGGGCACCTCACTCCTCATTCTGGTCATTTTCCACTTTGCATCTTTGAGATCTGCAACTTAGACGTTTTGAAGGTTTTGAGTAAACAAACCCTATAGATCAGCAAGGAGATGAAAGATTCCTTCGTTCCTGATCCAAGCTTGGTCAAGGTGGTGAAAAATCCCACCCTCACCTTTCTATTCAGTTCTACTCAGCTTCAGCAGGAGTTTTTGGAGAAGAGGCGCAGATCTAGAGCTTTTCTGCAGGAAAAGGGCACACTGTAAAAGGAAGAAGGGTTCAATTTGTCCAAGATATTGAAGATCTGAGGAGTATCTTGCTTCAGTTGTGTTTATTGGTCTTTGAGCGTCGTTTCTCATCTATTTGGGAGAAAATTTCTCTACATATTATTTTATTATTGCAATGGGGCGAATTTATGAAGGAGGGCGCACTTTCTCTTAATGATTCAGTGAGTTTGAGGGCCAGATCTCTTGGTATAGTTGAGGAACCTCATCATATGTGTTGATTAACCCCATATCTACAGTTCTACAGTAATTTTCGGAGGTTTGGAGGCCACATTTGTGGAGGACGAATTTCTCAGGGTCTCTTCAGCCAGGTGGTGCGCAACTCAGCCAGATCTGGGTGCCAGTTTGAAGAAGGGAAAGAAATTGATCTTGTCATCTTGCATGCAGCCATTTGGGGTCTAGGAAGACTCATATCTATCTCTTACAGTGTATTTTGGAGGAGTCTTCAGCCACAACTATTGTATCTCTCAAATCTCTTCCAAATCTGTATATCTCTTGCATGGAGGTTAGCATATCTATTAAATCAAGGTCAGATCTGAAGTTTTGTGGCTACTATCTTGTGTTACTCTCTTTGTATGTTGTTATTATTCTATTGTTGTTCCATTTCCTTAATTTATATGCTGCAAAACCTTTAAATCAATTCCATGTGCAACTCTGAGAAGCAAACAAAAAAATATTTGACAAATCCACTATAAACAAAGAAGCATTAAAACTCAAAGTTCCTGGCAACTCTGCTTGGGAACATTACAAAGTTACTCAACCAAAGATCTCCAATGCCAAGAAGAGAAGAATCTCAATGAAGGTGTATCTCACCCAAGTCCATCAAAAGTCCCAAGGAAACACCAACAAACTCCATCAAATGTGATGAAAATCACAATGTGGAACCTCATACAATATGAGGTGTAACAGAGAGGATGCTAAATGACAGATTGCAGGCCATGAAGAAAGATTGAGCTCCAAGATTGACTAAAAGCTGGTGGTTATAATTAACTTGATTTCAAAGCCAAGTTCAGCCAAATTTACAGAAAGGCCATGGATTTTGGCTGGAATATTATGGATTACTAAAGAAAAATTGCACCCCAAAAAAATAAAAGTGATGCTTTTGTTATGATATCGATTAATATCTTTCAAAAAGATATGGAGAGGATGCTAAAGGATAGATTGCAGCCCATGAAGAAAGATTGAGCTCCAAGATTGACTAAAATCTGGTGGTTATAATTAACTTGACTTCAAAGCCAAGATCAGCCCAATTTACAGAAAGGACATGGATTTTGGCAGGAATATTATGGATTACCAAAGAAAAACTGCACCCCAGAAAATAAAAAAGATGCTCTTGTTATGATATCGATTAATACCCTGGGAACACATAATAAATACAGTGCCCGAGTCGAGCTTCTTTTGGCCTTCAATCACTTGGACTATGGTTCTATTTTTTACAGAACCTCTACTATTTTAAGTTGGTTGGATAAGATACTCCTGTGGACCCCCTCAATGAAATAGATCATTTACCACCAAGAGCCCCAAATCCCCGTAGCAGGATGAAGTTCGTCTGTGACCATCAATGGGAAGCCAAGAGGGCTAGATTTTAATAAGCACTGGTTCTCAATGTCCATTGGAGTTCTTGTTTTTCAACTATGTTTTTCTACAGTGATGATTATCTTAGTTTAACTTTAAATAGAAAAGAAATAACATGTTGATTATGATAACCTTGTTTTTATTGTGTAAAATTATGCACCAGCTTTGCTTCAAAAGAATTCAATACATATATGAAACTTCCATAAGCTACAGTCTATTTAGTCTATATGCACCATCCACTCTTTTATACTTGTCATAGTCATATGGTGGCCTCTTTTCATACTAGAAACTGAGACTGAGGTCACAAACCTTTTGTACTACAAATTCAGTACTTTATGCTAAGGACAAATGTAATTCAAGCCTCTTTTCCTACCAATAAAACACATGCATCACTTAAATATCATCAACGTACCAACACAAGGAGTAAATGATCACATCACATCGTGATATCCATCGCCATTGGAACATTATTTAAGAAGCACCCAAACTGGAGATAAATCAAACCAACACATTCATTATAATCAATCAAAAGCAAGGATTTAAGAGCARGGAGAGGATTGGAACAGTTAGGAAAGGCCAGTCATAAACACAAAGCTTCTACCAGATCGGTCAGACTTTATAATATTAACACCATATGTCTTSATAATATTTATGCTTTATCTTCCACGGGATTCCCTCCAATTCCAACATGAAACATCTTGCGAATCATATCATGTCAAAACCAAAGAAGCAATTGACCAATCTCTCCTCTACTCTCAAAATATTATTTAGGACACAATAGAAAATTCTTTTAAAAAAAGAAAATTAGGTATGGAAGTTTTCAAAATGGACATCTTAGAGAATTAAACTTACATAAAATGTTATGATCACTATCAAACCACTGATTACTTGCAATACAATACAGGAAATCAGTGAACTCCATCGACAAAACCTTCAAAAATATAATCACGATTTACACATACCTCGTCAATTTCAGAGTCAAGGCACAGAGAGAATTGACCATCTGAATCACCTTGGGAGCCATTGCGTTTCAACAATTTGAGGGCCTTTTGACAGTGCTCTATAGCTGCTTCCAGAGCTTGTCTCTGTGCAAGCGTCTGGTCTTGTTCACTCTCCATATCTGTCTCTCAAGAGCAAGTCCCAAGAAATCGATTTATTTGATTGAATCGGTATTCTCGCATGATCTCGTAAACCCACTTTGTTCTGGGAATTAATGGAAGACAACAGAGCACCATCAAACCATCTAACCCTGTAATGTGTTTAGGGAAGGGAATTGATATATTTGAAAAACATGAGTTGTAATTCTTTAGTGGGTTTTGCCCGCTGGAAAGGTGCGAGCATTGCTCTACCTCCATACGTTTTTTATTCGCTGGAATCCCAAGCGGAGCGTGAGGATTTTACAGTGCTGTTGGCCTGTAAAGGGCAATAAAAGGCTTGATGAGCATAACGATATCCATAAAACAAATACAAATCCCAACACTGCGGCTTTGGCATGTCGAGAATCAGTCTCGCGGCCGTCTGCAAATTCGGAAGCTTTTCATATGGTTCATATCTACAAAACAAAAAATGTTATAAATGACGTAAAGGGTGCAAAAGTTTAGTAAATTGTGCTTTGACATTGGAGATCATTTTTTCACTATTGTCATAAAGGGCCAAGAGATCATTTTTTAACCATTGTCATAAAGGGCCAAGATCGTGATTGAAACCATTCCAAGCTGTTCGTACTTGGAAAGGCTTGCGTAAACGATTCGATTGGATTAAAATTGAGCCCGTCAAAAAGGTTTATGGTCCATCCCAGAAGTGTCATTAAAAATTTGTTTGTCAAAAGGAAAGCTCATTTTTGTTTTTACCATTTTTGAATGAAATGTAAAGTGGATGTTAAAATTTCATGAGAATATAGTTTTAGTTGCACTTATTTGTACTTTTTCAGTGAATGACACCTCCAAAATTGAATGAAGTAGGTGTTATAGCCTGGAGACAGGTAAGGTATATGGCAGTTGACAAAGTGACGCAGACCTTAATGTCCTCTCTTTGTGCATGGTAAATGCATATTAAATCATTTGTAGAATAAAACTATGCTCCTTGGAAGTTCTGGGCTTTTCCTCTATTTGATGGTGTCACGACTCACGAGGCCTTTCTTTAGTCCACGACTTTTACAGCAGAAGCAATTTTTTTTTTTTCTTATAATTTTGTGCAAACGCCTTCCTTTTTGTATTTGGATAATTGAATGAACTACCTTATTGAAGGTGTCATTGTGCAAGCCAAAATGGGAGGGGTCAATGCCTTAATTTTTTTTATAGAAATTATTTTTCTCTAGCCTATGTTCATGGGAAAGAAGAGTGTGTGTTAGATTTGATGTCTTGAAGGTGTTGGTCCATAGTGGAGGATCGTGATAATGACTTGATATGGACGGGAATCAAAACCAAGAGAGGACCAATCTCTCTGTCTCAAAATTTCTCTTGATACATTTTGCTTTGAAATTGCCCCCCTCATCCTATGCAAAAGCAATATTTGGAAGAAAAGGCAAATAAGTTTTGAATGATGAAAAAAGTGTCAAGGAAATGGAAGAAATGACAATATTTGGAATAAACGGCAAATGAGTTTGAGCACCATCTGATTTGCATCTTCTTAGGTAAGGTGTGCATTGCTTTTCAGAGATGATTCACACTATGCATTCATTATTTTAGGGTTTCTTCAACTTTTCTACTAACTTGCAAAGACACGGATGCCACCACCACTGTAGGGAGGATCAATAAATCTTAGATGGAGTTTTATATTGGCTTCAGTTACTATTGGATGCATGAGAGGTATTTTCTTGCATATCCTTGATCGGGGGATCCAGTGGCAGTTATTTAGAGAGCGAAGAGTTATCGCAAGCTTTCAATTATGAAGATCGACCACGGCATGCCAAAATTTGGTATGTAGTGTTTGTTTGTGGGCAAACATCTTTAAGTTTTATTTTGTAGGGTTTGATTAAATTTAGTGTTATGTATGTGTAACCCTCTTGATATTGCAAGGTAATTGTGAACTAACATAAATGGACATAGAAATAGAGATAGGGATTAGTATTTCCTTATTTCATTTATTGAATATAGGTATAAATTATTAATAAATGTCACCTATTGGTTGTCCTAAAAAAAAAAAAAAAAAACAATTTTCACTTGTTGATGCATTTAATATCCCTCAACACTCTAATTACTTTTTAAGACTGATAATTTTGGGTTTACTAATTTCTCTATTAAGAATAAACTTAATTGGAAATGTAATATTTTATTTAACACATTTTTTTAATAAAATGTAGAGTTAATTTATTATTGTCAACTGAAATGTAATTTTTTTCAAAGTTTTTCATTATGGAAGGGTGGCATGAATATATACCCTTTTAACTGAAATTAAGAACAACCCTTCAAATTTGATCATTGATTTTCTCCCAATTTCTCTTGTTGAGTTTCAACATTCTTAAGTCCTCGTAAATAACTAAATATATTTTTAGAGGGCATTAGATTAACAAAGATAATCACTAATCACTGCAAAAGTCCATGGCTTAAACTTATTTATATGTTTCATCTAATTGATAAAGGAAGTAAAGACATTTTTGCCATTTAGTGGATTTAATATGCTTGAAGCTACATACATTCCAATAGCAAATAGTCATTTATGTAATCAACGACTACAATGCATTAAAAATCATAATGAAGGCATGTACAATGTGATGGAGTATTCTCAAGTTCATTGAATTAGTGCAAGCATTAAGCCATGTAGCATAAACTCTTCATGGAATTGGGGTCAATATTAAAATATGAAGCATAGGCACAACTTGATAGTTATAAAGTTTTTAAGAGTGGATTTAATTAGCTTCCTTTAAATATTATATATTTGTGGAAATAGTGTGAGTATTAAACCATGGAACACATGACAAGTCATCGTGTATGCACGAAATTTGAAAAAAAAAGTTATGCATACCCACCAATAATGGCACACAAATTTACACAACATTTATGGAACTAGGTTTAGGTGCCCTCTATACATACCCACCAATAATGACACACAAATTTATACAACATTTATGGAAGTAGGTTTAGGTGCCATCTATGTATACCCACCAATAATGGCACATAAATTTACACAATATTTATGGAACTAGGTTTAGGTGACATTCATGACATCTTATCATAGTGATAGGATATTAATCACAAAAAAAACATATTACATTTGTAATGGGGCTCTTAGTTTGAATGGAGAATTATGACATCCAAATTATATATATTTTTAATATTTTTGTAGCTCTTTTTCATCTATGCATAATGTTGATGTTTTGGTAGTTGCGGGAGGTATTAACCTCCATGGATAAACCTTTGACTAGAATAGAATATTCTGGAAGCAAGAGAAAACCTAAAAATATGTGTGAAAACCCTGGAAGACAAGTCGACTCAGCAGAATAAGTAATATTGAAGTATTATATGCAGAAAGGGACAGGTCGGCCCTGTTTGAAGAGACACATGTTCCCCTGGCCAGATTAGTATAAATAGAAGGCACCCCAACTCATTTGCACACACACTCAGTCATCCAAAAGCAAGGCGCAAGTGTTGAGGAGGAGTTGCAACAACTGCAGATGTGCAATAATTCCATGTTCAATCTTTTGGTATTGTATCTTGTGCACTACCTCTGGAGAAGGTGCGCTACCCTGGTTTATCTATTGGTTCTAGTGAGGCTTCCCATAATCATTCTTTTTGTCAAAGGTTAAGGTGCTCGGGGGTGTCTTTGTGCCTATGGTTGGGTAGCAATGGTGTAGCATTGCTTATGGTTAAACGAGCACAACATTCTAACAGGTTATGAGCCCACACCACCTTCAGAACAGTCTAACCACTAGAAGGTAGATCTGCAACTCTCTGTAGCATAATTGCAGTTGTAGCTAGGGTTTCTGATCTTACAGCAGCAACAAACCCTAACCCGATTGTTCAAGCACTTTAAGTGAAATGTTTGGCATAATTCTTGAATATCCTAGTGCGCCCTAACCTAGCGCATTTCCTGGTACTCTCAGCCTTAAAAAATGTCAAAATTGATTTTTTGGGTCAAAGTCAACGTTTGACTAGTAAAAGTCAAAACACTGGTCAAAGTCAAAGACAATCATGACTTCCTCCATAAAATCAGAGTGGCACAATAGAAGCATGGTCTCTTGGTGGAGCATGGAAGACAAGGATTGACATCATCCTTGCAAAGAACAAAGGGCAAAATTATGGAACCACAAACTGAAGAGCGGGCATCAAAAGATGAAGAGTTTGATTTTTGGAGCTTCCAAGTACATGAACGTGGAGTAGGAGAAACAATAAAAAGCAACTATTGCATATCTCAATCTCTTGAAAGAGAAGGGATATTTTTCCAAGAAGCAATCGTAGATCTAGAAAGATCTCAGATGTAATACATTCAGAGGAACAACACACTCTCCAGGTTGGAAAGAATACTTGTCTTAGAAGAAAAGTAACTCAAGCAGAACAATAGCCAAACTCCAGGTTTGTGTATCAGGTTTGATATTTTTATTGTTGCTTAAGTATTGCAATCCTTAAGATTTTATTAATGCTAGGAACAAATGAATAATTAATAGCATGTACTATTAATATAAATGCTTATTGTACTTAATTGCAATATGAACTAACATCTCCTTTAGGAGATATTTCTTGTTCTTGTTCTCAGGAAGGACACCTTGGTAATGTTATAATGAATTACCATGAAATTAATATGTTCTTATATAAAATGTTATTATGTTGGAAATACTTTTTCTCTTGTTGTTCTTGTTTTGGGCAGGTTATCCTACATATACTAGGAAGGTTACCATAGAAAAGCAAGACTTGAAAGGACTCAGAGGGAGTCAAACTTCATAGGGAGTTAGTGATCAGGAAGAAGCAAGGTTTTGTGACACTTTGTAGGATGCATAGGGGCATGCAATAGATGAAAGCGTGGTTCGAGGATTCTCTCAGTTAGAGGGAGTCGATGGCAGAATTCGAAAAGAAGGATCTTGTAGGCTTCAAGTTGAGTTATATTCTTCATGCCGAGTTGTAGGCCTTTGTGTCGAGTTGTAGGCTTCATGCTGAGTTGTAGGCCTTTGTGCCGAGTTGTAGGTTTTGTGTTGAGTTGTAGGCATTATTCCAAGTTGTAGACCTTATGTTGAGTTGTAGGATTCATGCCAATTTGTAGGCTTTATGCCAAGTTGTAGGCTTTATGCCGAGATGTAGGCTACTCCAATGAGATGGTCTGGTATGCCCAGTTGTTTCTACACCAGTGAGACAGTCTGGTACGATAGTGGCGTAGTCGAGAACCTGTATGGTTGTGATGATGTTGATTGTAATATGAATTGGGTGATCATAGCCTAGGTAGCTCTGGTGATACTACCGGTCTGCAAGACCATGTAGGTCTTGCCCATGCCATGTGATATGGATGGATAATGATGATACTCATGACATCGATGTAGCCATGGGGAGCACATCATGTGGGTGTATCCCATGACGATGATAGTGACACACACTACAAGTTGTAGCTCTAGTGTTCTCTAGCAGGTTGTGGCCCCTAGACGAGATTGACAAGTCCACATGGGTGTCGCCATGTGTGATGTATTGATGCTACCAGTAGCATGGTCTGCGTAACCATGACGAGAGAATCATGGCATAGCGAACAAGGCTATGAAGACCAGAAGGGAACATCGTGGTTAAATACCTCCCTAGCTAAGAGGGAGTGTTGATGTTTTGGTAGTTGTGGGAGATATTAACCTCCATGGATAAACCTTTGACTAGAATAGAATATTCCAGAAGCAAGAGAAAACCTAAATAGATGTGTGAAAACCTTGGAAGACAAGTCAGCTCAACAAAATAAGTAATATTGAAGTATTATATGCAGAAAAGAATAGGCTGACCCTGTTTGAAGAGACACATGTTCACCTGGCCAGATTAGTATAAATAGAATGTGCCCCAAATCATTTTCACGCACACTCAATCATTTAGAAGCAAGGCGCAAGTGTTGAGGAGGAGTTGTAGCAGTTGTAGGTGTGCAGTAATTCCATGTTCATTCTTTTGGTACTGTATCTTGTGTGCTACCTCTGAAGAAGGTGTGCTACCCTGGTTTATCTGTTGGTTCTAGTGAGGCTTCCCATAATCATTCTTTCTGTCAAAGGTTAAGGTGCTCGAGGGTGTCTTTATGCCTATGGTTGGGTAGCAATGGTGTAGCATTGCTTATGGTTAAACAAGAACAACATTCTAACACATAACATATAACTTAACATTACAACAATCGTCCCTACCCCATTTTTTTGTAAGAAACCTCGATGTTATACAATTTAAAAGATAGAAAACAATGTCACATAAGGTATGGTGTGTCATAGCTAACAAAGGTGTTTCTTCGTGGAGTTTAGGAGTTCATGCATTAACCCCATGTCTAGCTGAGAACTTGAGAACCTATTTTGCAAAGCAATCTCTAGACAATTATTCTTCATTTCTTGTCAACTATTAGTTCAAACGTATTGTGGCTACGACAATATTTTTTGTCACTCAACACATTGAAAAGGAGGTCATATTAACTAGGAAAAAATTGGTTAGAAGTTATTTCTATAGACGATATCAAGAGTAAGGATGAACACCCCAAGACATCCCACAATGCATTCAATGAGGATGTCTTTGTAATCTCCATACTCAACTTTTGATCCAGGTGGATATCGGTGGCCACCCACCTTTTCCAACTGGCTCAAGACAGTTTTCTGACAATTTACTATTTTTTAGTAGTTTTAACTTTCGGGGCCATTTTGAGGGCCTAAATGAAGGTTTTTTAGGATCGAGCTTCTCAATGATAATCAAAGGCATGATTGAGCCCCCAAAATGAATCTCCTCGACGATACCTTTCCAATGGGCTATCACATGCCTAAAACGGACATCGTATGCAAAAGTTACAACCCCTGGAAGTTGATGTACTAACTTACCCAGACGGGGCCCACATGACTTTTGGCGCTTCATCTCCTAGGGTTAGGTTTTTGGATGTCTAGGGTTTTTGGCATTCCTGTTTATTGTAAAAAAGCCTTCAGAGCCTCATTGTAATGATCTTCTTGTGAATGAGCGCAGCCGTCACATCTCTTCTCAGAGATAAGCCGCCACCATTCCAGCAAGCTCGTTTCCGCTGCATTTTAAAGTTTCAGCTTATTTCCTTATCGAATAGAAAACCAATTTTATTGTATCTCTGTTATTTTGTGTTAAGCACCTGTTAATAATATGTAGTCATTTTTTTTTTCTCATAAAATCTGGATCAGTGGTATCATAGTGGTTTGCTCCTTGTCGTCTTAATGCATATCCCCAACGAGGTCGGAGTACAAAGAGTTGGGTCTCGAGCTTGTTTCTCTTGAGGAAAAAATCTCTCGCATGCCCAAGCGACCTCTCATGGCATGAGAAAAGAAAGATGATGGGATAGGAGATCCTTTCAAACTGTTGATTGAGGAAGCCCTCACGCAACAAAGGAACAAATGATGGATAGTTTCGCACAAATCCTTCGGCGGCTACCAACAGGCGACGCATCTTCTTCGAGCGGAGGTGCCACCCCCTTCAAGGTACAAATAAACTTTGATATTCCTATCTTTGAAGGTCAGATAGACACAGATGTTGTAGATAAGTGGTTGAATCTACTAGAAGGGTATTTTTCTGTCCATAACTTTTCGAATAGAGAAAAGATTACTTTTGCGCCCATCAAAGCCATTCCCCATGTCAAAAAATGGTGGGAAAATTTCTGTGAGCAAAAGGAAATAGAGGAACCCTCATTATTTACAGTCACGACCACCTAGGAATCCTTCAAGGATGCTATTAAGGAACAATACTACCCTTTTGGAAGTTATGACGACTTGTATACCAAATGGACCACATTGCAGCAAGAAAGAGACCAAGCAGTGCCAGATTTCATAAATATCTTTTATACCTTGCACACCAAGCTGGGTATCAAAGATTCAGAGCGACATATGGTGCTCAAGTATCACGACGCTCTGCATAGATACATCCAGACCGAAATGAAATTTTTGGACATCTCATCCTTGGGTGCGGCCTATCGATATGCCGTCAAAATCGAGAAGAAGCTCAAACAAAAGACGCGACAATTTGGGCTTGGGAACCCCGCACAACAAAAGCAAGGAAAGGGCAGCCCCAACCCATAGAACAAAGGACAAATCAAAGATGGATAGTATCAGGACAACCAGTCCAAGCCGCAAGCAAAGAAGGACACCAGAAAGACAAAGAAAGATATCGGGAAGTGGTGTGACTTCCATAAGAGCCCTTGGCATAACACTGTTGACTGCCGCTCAAAGCAGTTGTTGGTGGCCGAAGTGAAAGCCTATGAATCAGATGCAGATTCAGACTCTGACTCAGAACCAGAAAGAGGAAGACAGATCATTGACGTGGAACCCAGTGCCACCATTGCTACCACCAAGCTCCAACCTGGTGAACCAGACGAGCCAGAAGAAGGAGAACACCTCTTCCATTCATAGATGTGGGTAAAAGGTACCCCGCTGTACTTCATCATGGATAGCGGTAGCCAGAAGAACCTCATCTCAGTAGAGGTCATCAAGCATCTGGCCCTGCCGACAACACCGCACCCACAACCCTACACAATTGGATGGCTCCACCAAGGAAGTGATCTCCGTGTTAGCCAACAGTGTCGACTGCCGTACGACTTCAAGCCCTTCAAAGATAAGGTATTGTGTGATGTTGCTCCTCTCGAAGTTTGTGATGTTCTTTTGGGCCAACCTTATTTATGGAAACATCATGTTGTATATGAGTCTAGGCCTCGTAGTGTTATTATTACTTTGAACAGGAAATTGTACAGGATACTCGAGGCAGTCCCACCTAGTGTTATTTCCTTGATCTATGTTAAGCAATGTAGGAAGGTCATCTCTTAGATGGGGAAGTTTGTCTTCTTCGTGATTCACTCTCAGAATAAGTGAAAGATCACAACCACATCTAGGGTCTCTGTGGCCGACCTCTCCACACAGCAGAAGCAAGTAGATAAGGTCGTGGAAGAATACTTAGATATCTTCTCCTCACCTACCGGGGTACCTCTGCACTGCCAGGTCAAGCACCCCATCGATCTGACCCCCGACGCACCGCTTCCCAATGGGCCAGTCTATCGCCGCTCTCTATTAGAGAATGAGGAGATCAAGCGACAGATCCAAGAACTACTCAACAAGGGGCACATCCGTCCCAACTCATCACCTTGTGGGAGCCCAATCGTGTCAGTGCAGAAGAAAGATGGAACTTGGTGACTTTGCATTGATTACTGGGCTCTGAATAAAATCATAATCAGAAACCGGTACCCGATTCCTCGAATCGATGACCTCCTTGATCAACTCATGGGGGCCAAATACTTCAGTAAGATTGATCTGAAGTCTGGCTACCACCAAGTCCCGATAGAACATACAGATGTATGGAAAATTGCCTTCAAGTCAAAGGAAGGCCTTTTTGAATGGTTGGTCATGCCCTTTGGTTTGACAAATGCTCCAACCACTTTCATGAGGATGATGGACTATATCCTGCGACCATTCACCAATAATTTTGTAGTGGTGTATCTGGATGACATTCTCATTTACAACAAGACTTGGGTCGAACACTTGCATCATATTCAACAGGTTCTACACACCCTGTGGCAGCACAAGCTATATGCCAACTTGGAAAAATGCTCCTTCGGCATGGACAGGTTCCATTACCTGGGCTACATAATTAATCAACATGGTGTACATGTGGATCAAGCCAAGATCCAAGTCATCCGTGACTGGCCATCAACAACCACACTCATTGAGCTTCGGAGCTTCTTAGGCCTTGCCAATTTCTACTACAGGTTCGTGTTGGGATTCTCCCATATTGCATGGGCTCTCAGCCAAATAACCAGGGGTGGCGGTAAGGAGAAATTTGAGTGGGGTCAGTCCCAACAACAAACATTCAACGATTTGAAGCAACGCTTGTGCTTAGCCCCAGTACTTTCACTACCAGACCTGCAACAACCCTTTGAGATCGAGACATATGCTTCAGACTATGCGGTGGGCGTCATTCTCACTCAGCATGGCCACCCCTTGGCCTATCATAGTGAAACACTATCAGATGTTGTCTGTAAGTACCTTACTTACGACAAAGAAATGTACTCCATTGTGCAAGCCTGCCGCCAGTGGAGACATTACATTATTGGGAAGGAGACAGTCATCCACATTGATCATAAGTCATTGCAGTTCATGCAAACACAAGGAAAATTGCAGAATGATCGCCATCAAAAGTGGTCCACATACTTGCAGTGATTCCACCTCAACATCAAGTATAAAACATGAAGCACCAATCGCGTCATTGATTGCCTCAACAGACCGCCAGTCGTAGCACTCACCACGATGCTAGACTCTTGCGACCATGAGACCTTTGGATGGCCCCAACTCCATGAGATAGACCCAGACTTCGCCACCACCTACCAAATGTTGGGTGCAAACGTAGTTGTCGATAATTTCCATCTTCAAGATGGGTTGTTGTGTCGTCTAAGCCATATTTGTGTTCCATCAAGCGAGCGAGCGAAGCTGATCTGGGAAGCCCACTACAGTCGGGTGGCAGGACACTTCGTCGTCAAAAAGACAGTGGTGATGCTACAAAAACATTTTTACTGGTTGAAACTTCGACAAGAGGTCAAAAAGTATATCGGGTCCTGCATTGCCTGCATTATGGCCAAACCGACCACTAAGAAACATGACCTATACACCCCTCTTCCTACTCATGACAGGCCATGGGAATCCATCTCAATGGACTAAATGTTGAGCCTCCCACCCACAAGCGGGGAAATGACTGTGTTTTTGTGGTTGTTGATCGCTTTTCTAAGATGGCGATTCCAATTGTCTGGAAGAAGAACATCACGGCAGAGGCCACTGCCAAGATCTTCTTTGAACGAGCTTGGGTACATTTTGGAATCCCACAAACCATTGTCTCATATCGGGACAGTCGATTTATCAACACATTCTGGTCGAGCCTTTGGTCAATGATGGACACCAAGCTCACCAAATCCATGGCCTTCCACCCCCAGATAGATGGCCAAACCGAGGTCGTAAATCGAATGATTGTGCATATCATTCGCATGTATAATTCAAAGCACCCTCGCACATGGGATGAGAGCCTTCCCTATGCCCAACATAGCTACAACCAAGCCCTGCATAGCTCAACTGACCACAACCCCTTTCAGGTGGAGTTGGGATTCCAACCATTAGGTCCCATAGATGTTGCACTTTCCCTTGCGGTCACCTCAATTGACTCATCTCTTGCTCCAACTGAAGCTAACAAAGCCACCCGGTTCATTGAGTGGATCCAGCACATCCACCAACAGGTTCAGGATATCCTACAGAAGTCTAATGACAAGTACAAGCAATGCTATGATCAACATCAGGTGCCACATAAGTTTCAGGTGGGCAACAAAGTTTGGTTGCACTTGCAGAAAGAATGCCTTACAGGACCCCATCGAAAGCTTTGCTCACTCGTTTATGGGTCGTACACCATCACCAAGGCCGTGGGGGATAATGCTTTTGAGCTCAACATTCCTCCTTTCCTTGGCTTGCACCCAATGTTCAACGTGGATCTCCTTCGCCCTTATTTCCCACCATTATTGGACACCTCAGATGTAGCAGAGTAGTTGACACCAATAGAGCTCAACCCCGAATGCATACAACAAGCATCCAACGATCAGATTTTGGACACATAGATCAAGGGCACTCGACAACAAAGGATCCAGCTTTATCGAGTCGTCAAAGCAGGGCAAATCCTGCACCAAGGCAAGTGGCTCACTCGGGGCCAAATTCAACAAAAAATTTCTCATCTAATGGGGGAACTCAACGCAATGGAGACCATTTCTTCCTAAGGAGGGAGGATTGATCCAGATGGATATCGGTGGCCACCCACCTTTTCCAACTGGCTCAAAACAATTTTCTGACAATTTTGGCAATTTACTATTTTTTAGCAGTTTTAACTTCCGGGGCCATTTTGAGGGCCTAAATGAATGTTTTTCAGGATCGAGTTTCTCAATGATATTTGAAAGCATGATTGAGCCCCCAAAATGAATCTTCTCGACGATACCTTTCCAACGTGCTATCACACACCTAAAACAAAGATCGTATGCAAAAGTTACGACCCCGGGAAGTTGATGTACTAACTTACCCAGATGAGGCCCACATGACTTTTGGCGCTTCATCTCCTAGGGTTAGGTTTTTGGATGTCTAGGGTTTTTGGCATTCTATATATTGTAAAAAGGCCTTCAGAGCCTCATTGTAATGATCTTCTTGTGAATGAGTGCAGCCGTCACATCTCTTCTAAGAGATAAGCCGCCACCATTCCAGCAAGCTTGTTTTCGCTGCATTTTACAGTTTCAACTTATTTCCTTATTGAATAGAAAACCAGTTTTACTGTATCTCTGTTATTTTTTGTTAAGCACCTGATAATAATCTGTAGTCATTTCGTTCTGCTCATAAAATCTGGATCAACTTTGCAAGGCTTGAGCAAGATGAAGTTAAAAGTAAATTAAAAGGAACCTATGAGGTGTTTGCATATGATTGAGATGTTCATGTATCCTCTTGGTGTCACCAATGCTTATCAAACAATGACCCTCTTCTAGTCAGATTTGCAAGAGAAAAATGTTCTTTAGGGGTGACTACTTGGTTTTCCTCTTGTTTGTTCATTGCTCTCCACCTATCTGATATTTATTAAAGGCTTAAAAGAGGCAGAGATGTTTGAAGTTGTTGGTTTACTAGATGAAGGCAATTAATCGATGACTATCAAACTATTTTCCTAGTCAAGTGCCAATTAAAATGCATAAATTGTCACTATGTGGAAATGACCGACTAAGCATCTTTTTACACATTGTAGTTTTTGTTTCATATTAATTGTTTGTTTGAAAAAGGGTTTCATATTACTCTTTTGTTTGGGAAAGGGTTTCAGTAAGCAATCTACCTTGGTAGTGGTGAGGTGTTTGTTCTTGCTTGTAGTGAAGAGCAACCTGGTGGGGTGCATGTGAAGATGAAGATGGTGGTTGATAGTGCATGATGGAAAATGACAAAGAATGCCAATGGACTTCTAGACCGGTTTTTTCAAGAGGTTGGTGTGCATAAGCAAGTCTTGTTATTCTACAAATTCATCAAGTAGCGATTGTTGGAAGTAAAAAATATGATATTGACATTTTCATCTTTCACTAAGTATGTCAACAATTGCATGTAACTTTCCTCTTTCACTGAGTATGACCATTGTATGTAACTTTCCTCTTTCACTGAATATGACCATTGCATGTAACTATAGGTACCATTGTTGTTATTATACATGCCTCTGGCAGGATATATTGTAATTACTTTTGGGTCAAAACTTTTTTACTTTCAATTAGTTGGGAAATTTTTAAATTCATTTCAAAGTTTAACATTAGAATTTCAAAAATAATAATTTAATTGTATTATAAAATCATTTATTTATTACTTCATTGGTTGAAAACATTGAAATGACAATTTTTATGTGGTTTTGGTACCTTTTATCAGATAAAAATTAAGAAAAAAACATAAAAATGCAATGTGTTCTCTTGTTATTACTATTAATTTCTTTCTTAAATAGCATTAAATATTGTACAAAGAGATTTACTGTATAAAGATAAATCATAAATCAACACAAATTCATTTAATCCTATATAAATTTAATTTAATTTAATTTTTTCCCTCTCCATACACACTAAACTTAATTAAAATAGACCTTCTATTATTTTAATTCAAAATCATTTGTGCATCTGTCCAATCAAGTGGTATTGTTTTCACATTCACTAGATTAAATATATGTTATGCCAGCTTGGAATTCGAGGTCGAAATTGTAACACACGAGATTTTGAACAATGGTCACAGAAAATCGACATACACTTCCTCTACCTCTAGATATAATATAATAGACGTTGGCTAATTGTTCTACGTTTTGGCCTTTTTCAT
>ML799682.1:153179-170971 GCA_009831015.1 Picea engelmannii
TTTGGCGCTTCATCTCCTAGGGTTAGGTTTTTGGATGTCTAGGGTTTTTGGCATTCCTGTTTATTGTAAAAAAGCCTTCAGAGCCTCATTGTAATGATCTTCTTGTGAATGAGCGCAGCCGTCACATCTCTTCTCAGAGATAAACCGCCACCATTCCAGCAAGCTCGTTTCCGCTGCATTTTAAAGTTTCAGCTTATTTCCTTATTGAATAGAAAACCAATTTTATTGTATCTCTGTTATTTTGTGTTAAGCACCTGTTAATAATATGTAGTCATTTTGCTTTTCTCATAAAATCGGGATCAGTGGTATCAGAGCGGTTTGCTCCTTGTCGTCTTAATGCATATCCCCAACGAGGTTGGAGTGCAAAGAGTTGGGTCTCGAGCTTGTTTCTCTTGAGGAAAAAATCTCTCGCACGCCCAAGCGACCTCTCATGGCATGAGAAAAGAAAGATGATGGGATAGGATATCCTTTCAAACTGTTGATTGAGGAAGCCCTCACGCAACAAAGGAACAATATGATGGATAGTTTTGCACAAATCCTTCGGCGGCTACCAACAGGCGATGCATCTTCTTCGAGCGGAGGTGCCACCCCCTTCAAGGTACAAATAAACTTTGATATTCCTATCTTTGAAGGTCAGATAGACACAGATGTTGTAGACAAGTGGTTGAATCTACTAGAAGGGTATTTTTATGTCCATAACTTTTCGAATAGAGAAAATATTACTTTTGCGCTCATCAAAGCCATTCCCCATGTCAAAAAATGGTGGGAAAATTTCTGTGAGCAAAAGGAAATAGAGGAACCCTCATTATTTACAGTCACAACCACCTAGGAATCCTTCAAGGATGCTATTAAGGAACAATACTACCCTTTTGGAAGTTATGACGACTTGTATACCAAATGGACCACATTGCGGCAAGAAAGAGACCAAGCAGTGTTAGATTTCATAAATATCTTTTATACCTTGCGCACCAAGCTGGGTATCAAAGATTCAGAGCGACATATGGTGCTCAAGTATCACGGCGCTCTGCATAGATACATCCAGACCGAAATGAAATTTTTGGACATCTCATCCTTGGGTGCGGCCTATCGATATGCCATCAAAATCGAGTAGAAGCTCAAACAAAAGACGCGACAATTTGGGCTTGGGAACCCCTCACAACAAAAGCTAGGAAAGGGAAACCCCAACCCATAGAACAAAGGACAAAGCAAAGATGGATAGTATCAGGACAACCAATCCAAGCCGCAAGCAAAGAAGGACACCAGAAAGACAAAGAAAGATATCGGGAAGTGGTGTGACTTCCATAAGAGCCCTTGGCATAACACTGTTGACTGCCGCTCAAAGTAGTCATTGGTGGCCGAAGTGAAAGCCTCTGAATTAAATGCAGATTCAGACTCTGATTCAGAACCAGAAAGAGGAAGACGGATCATTGACGTGGAACCCAATGCCACCATTGCTACCACCAAGCTCCAATCTGGTGAACCAGACGAGCCAGAAGAAGGAGAACACCTCTTCCATTCACAGATGTGGGTAAAAGGCACCCCGCTGCACTTCATCATGGATAGCGGTAGCCAGAAGAACCTCATCTCAGTAGAGGTCGTCAAGCGCCTGGCCCTGCCGACAACACCGCACCCACAACCCTACATAATTGGATGGCTCCACCAAGGAAGCGATCTCCGTGTTAGCCAACAGTGTCGACTGTCGTATGACATCAAGCCCTTCAAAGATAAGGTATTGTGTGATGTTGCTCCTCTCAAAGTTTGTGATGTTCTTTTGGGCCAACCTTATTTATGGAAACATCATGTTGTATATGAGTCTAGGCCTCGTAGTGTTATTATTACTTTGAACAGGAAATTGTACAGGATACTCGAGGCAGTCCCACCTAGTGTTATTTCCTTGATCTATGTTAAGCAATGCAGGAAGGTCATCTCTTAGATGGGGAAGTTTGTCTTCTTCGTGATTCACTCTCAAAATAAGTGAAAGATCACAACCACATCTAGGGTCTCTGCGGCCGACCTCTTCACACAGCAGAAGCAAGTAGATAAGGTTGTGGAAGAATACTTAGATATCTTCTCCTCACCTACCGGGGTACCTCTGCACTGCCAGGTCAAGCACCCCATCTATCTGACCCCCGACGCACCGCTTCCCAATGAGCCAGTCTATCGCCGCTCTCTATTAGAGAATGAGGAGATCAAGCGACAGATCCAAGAACTACTCAACAAGGGGCACATCCATCCCAACTCATCACCTTGCGGGAGCCCAATCGTGTCAGTACAGAAGAAAGATGGAACCTGGTGACTTTGCATTGATTACCGGGCTCTGAATAAAATCATAATCAGAAATCGGTACCCGATTCCTCGAATCGATGACCTCCTTGATCAACTCATGGGGGCCAAATACTTCAGTAAGATTGATCTGAAGTCTGGCTACCACCAAGTCCCGATAGAACATACAGATGTATGGAAAACTGCCTTCAAGTCAAAGGAAGGTCTTTTTGAATGGTTGGTCATGCCCTTTGGTTTGACAAATGCTCCAACCACTTTCATGAGGATGATGGACTATATCCTGCGACCATTCACCAATACTTTTGTAGTGGTGTATCTGGATGACATTCTCATTTACAACAAGACTTGGGTCGAACACTTGCATCATATTCAATAGGTTCTACACACCCTGTGGCAGCACAAGCTATATGCCAACTTGGAAAAATGCTCCTTCGGCATGGACAGGGTCCATTACCTGGGCTACATAATTGATCAACATGGCATACATGTGGATCCAGCCAAGATCCAAGTCATCCGTGACTGGCCAGCAACAACCACACTCATTGAGCTTCGGAGCTTCTTAGGCCTTGCCAATTTCTACTACAGGTTCGTGTTGGGATTCTCCCATATTGCATGGGCTCTCAGCCAAATAACCAGGGGTGGTGGTAAGGAGAAATTTGAGTGGGGTCAGTCCCAACAACAAACATTCAACGATTTGAAGCAGCGCTTGTGCTTAGCCCCAGTACTTTCACTACCAGACCTGCAACAACCCTTTGAGATCGAGACATATGCTTCAGACTATGCGGTGGGTGTCATTCTCACTCAGCATGGCCACCCTGTGGCCTATCATAGTGAAACACTATCAGATGTTGTCTGTAAGTACCTTACTTACGACAAAGAAATGTACTCCATTGTGCAAGCCTGCCGCCAGTGGAGACATTACATTCTTGGGAAGGAGACAGTCATCCACACTGATCATAAGTCACTGCAGTTCATGCAAACACAAGGAAAATTGCAGAATGATCGCCATCAAAAGTGTCCACATACTTGCAGCGATTCCACCTCAACATCAAGTATAAAACATGAAGCACCAATCGCGTCATTGATTGCCTCAATAGACCGCCAATCGCAGCACTCACCACGGTGCTAGACTCTTGCGACCATGAGACCTTTGGATGGCCCCAACTCCATGAGATAGACCCAGACTTCGCCACCACCTACCAAATGTTAGGTGCAAACGCAGTTGTCGATAATTTCCATCTTCGAGATGGGTTGTTGTGTCGTCTAGGCCATATTTGTGTTCCATCAAGCGAGCGAGCAAAGCTGATCTGGGAAGCCCACTACAGTCGGGTGGCAGGACACTTCGTCGTAAAAAAGACAGTGGCGATGCTACAAAAACATTTCTATTGGTTGAAACTTCGACAAGAGGTCAAAAAGTATATCGGGTCGTGCATTGCCTGCATTATGGCCAAACCGACCACTAAGAAACATGGCCTATACACCCCTCTTCCTACTCATGACAGGGCATCGGAATCCATCTCAATGGACTAAATGTTGGGCCTCCCATCCACAAGCGGGGAAATGACTGTGTTTTTGTGGTTGTTGATTGCTTTTCTAAGATGGCGACTCCAATTGTCTGGAAGAAGAACATCACGGCAGAGGCCACTGCCAAGATCTTCTTTGCACGAGCCTGGGTACATTTTGGAATCCCACAAACCATTGTCTTAGATCGGGACAGTTGATTTATCAACACATTTTGGTCGAGCCTTTGGTCAATGATGGACACCAAGCTCACCAAATCCATGGCCTTCCACCCCCAGACAGATGGCCAAACCGAGGTCGTAAATCGAATGATTGTGCATATCATTCGCATGTATAATTCAAAGCACCCTCGCACATGGGATGAGAGCCTTCCCTATGCCCAACATAGCTACAACCGAGCCCTGCATAGCTCAACTGACCACAACCCCTTTCATGTGGAGTTGGGATTCCAACCATTGGGTCCCATAGATGTTGCACTTTCCCTTGCGGTCACCTCAATTGACTCATCTCCTGCTCGAACTGAAGCTGACAAAGCCACCTGGTTCATTGAGCGGATCCAGCACATCCGCCAACAGGTTCAGGATATCCTACAGAAGTCCAATGACAAGTACAAGAAACGCTATGATCAACATCGAGTGCCACATAAGTTTCAGGTGGGCAACAAAGTTTGGTTGCACTTGCAGAAAGAACGCCTTACAGGACCCCATCGAAATCTTTGCTCACTCCGTTATGGGTCGTACACCATCACCAAGGCCATGGGGGATAATGCTTTTGAGCTCAACATTCCTCCTTTCCTTGGCTTGCACCCAATGTTCAACGTGGATCTCCTTCGCCCTTATTTCCCACCATTATTGGACACCTCAGATGTAGCAGAGTAGCTGACACCAATAGAGCTCAACCCCGAATGCATACAACAAGCATCCAACGATAAGATTTTGGACACATAGATCAAGGGCACTCGACAACAAAGGATCCAGCTTTATCGAGTCGTCAAAGCAGGGCAACTCCTGCACCAAGGCAAGTGGCTCACTCGGGTCCAAATTCAACAAAATTTTTCTCATCTGATGGGGGAACTCAACGCAATGGAGACCATTGCTTCCTAAGGAGGGAGGATTGATCCAGATGGATATCGGTGGCCACCCACCTTTTCCAACTGGCTCAAAACAATTTTCTGACAATTTTGGCAATTTACTATTTTTTAGCAGTTTTAACTTCCGGGGCCATTTTGAGGGCCTAAATGAATGTTTTTCAGGATCGAGTTTCTCAATGATATTTGAAAGCATGATTGAGCCCCCAAAATGAATCTTCTCGACGATACCTTTCCAACGTGCTATCACACACCTAAAACAAAGATCGTATGCAAAAGTTACGACCCCGGGAAGTTGATGTACTAACTTACCCAGATGAGGCCCACATGACTTTTGGCGCTTCATCTCCTAGGGTTAGGTTTTTGGATGTCTAGGGTTTTTGGCATTCTATATATTGTAAAAAGGCCTTCAGAGCCTCATTGTAATGATCTTCTTGTGAATGAGTGCAGCCGTCACATCTCTTCTAAGAGATAAGCCGCCACCATTCCAGCAAGCTTGTTTTCGCTGCATTTTACAGTTTCAACTTATTTCCTTATTGAATAGAAAACCAGTTTTACTGTATCTCTGTTATTTTTTGTTAAGCACCTGATAATAATCTGTAGTCATTTCGTTCTGCTCATAAAATCTGGATCAACTTTGCAAGGCTTGAGCAAGATGAAGTTAAAAGTAAATTAAAAGGAACCTATGAGGTGTTTGCATATGATTGAGATGTTCATGTATCCTCTTGGTGTCACCAATGCTTATCAAACAATGACCCTCTTCTAGTCAGATTTGCAAGAGAAAAATGTTCTTTAGGGGTGACTACTTGGTTTTCCTCTTGTTTGTTCATTGCTCTCCACCTATCTGATATTTATTAAAGGCTTAAAAGAGGCAGAGATGTTTGAAGTTGTTGGTTTACTAGATGAAGGCAATTAATCGATGACTATCAAACTATTTTCCTAGTCAAGTGCCAATTAAAATGCATAAATTGTCACTATGTGGAAATGACCGACTAAGCATCTTTTTACACATTGTAGTTTTTGTTTCATATTAATTGTTTGTTTGAAAAAGGGTTTCATATTACTCTTTTGTTTGGGAAAGGGTTTCAGTAAGCAATCTACCTTGGTAGTGGTGAGGTGTTTGTTCTTGCTTGTAGTGAAGAGCAACCTGGTGGGGTGCATGTGAAGATGAAGATGGTGGTTGATAGTGCATGATGGAAAATGACAAAGAATGCCAATGGACTTCTAGACCGGTTTTTTCAAGAGGTTGGTGTGCATAAGCAAGTCTTGTTATTCTACAAATTCATCAAGTAGCGATTGTTGGAAGTAAAAAATATGATATTGACATTTTCATCTTTCACTAAGTATGTCAACAATTGCATGTAACTTTCCTCTTTCACTGAGTATGACCATTGTATGTAACTTTCCTCTTTCACTGAATATGACCATTGCATGTAACTATAGGTACCATTGTTGTTATTATACATGCCTCTGGCAGGATATATTGTAATTACTTTTGGGTCAAAACTTTTTTACTTTCAATTAGTTGGGAAATTTTTAAATTCATTTCAAAGTTTAACATTAGAATTTCAAAAATAATAATTTAATTGTATTATAAAATCATTTATTTATTACTTCATTGGTTGAAAACATTGAAATGACAATTTTTATGTGGTTTTGGTACCTTTTATCAGATAAAAATTAAGAAAAAAACATAAAAATGCAATGTGTTCTCTTGTTATTACTATTAATTTCTTTCTTAAATAGCATTAAATATTGTACAAAGAGATTTACTGTATAAAGATAAATCATAAATCAACACAAATTCATTTAATCCTATATAAATTTAATTTAATTTAATTTTTTCCCTCTCCATACACACTAAACTTAATTAAAATAGACCTTCTATTATTTTAATTCAAAATCATTTGTGCATCTGTCCAATCAAGTGGTATTGTTTTCACATTCACTAGATTAAATATATGTTATGCCAGCTTGGAATTCGAGGTCGAAATTGTAACACACGAGATTTTGAACAATGGTCACAGAAAATCGACATACACTTCCTCTACCTCTAGATATAATATAATAGACGTTGGCTAATTGTTCTACGTTTTGGCCTTTTTCATTGGAATTCAGCGACATGAATATGCACTAAATCACAATTTTATGTTGTTTAAATTGCATTTATGAATGTAGAAATGGATTCAACGTGCTGAAAAACCCTTGGGGCACTCGAATTATTCAAAATTAACCACTCAAATATGTAGATCCAATAATTTATTGCCGGATTTCGGACAAATATGACTGAAAAATGTTATGAATATAGAAATGGATTCAACGCGCTGAAAAATCCTTGGGGCACTCCGATTATTCAAAATTAACCACTCAAATATGTAGATCCAATAATTTCTTGCCAAATTTCGGGCAAATATGGCTGAAAAATGTTATGAATGTAGAAATGGATTCAACGTGCTAAAAAACCCTTGGGGCACTCAGATAATTCAAAATTAACCACTCAAATATGTAGATCCAATAATTTCTTGCCGGATTTCGGGCAAATATGGCTGAAAAATGTCACCAGAAAAGAGCCAAAACATAGAACATTTAGACTACGACTAATATCAAATTCTTCTTGTCATTTGCAGCCAACCAACTTGGGATGTTAGGTCAGCATTGTAACGTGTTTTTACCGAAGTACATGCACCCACATGGATTGCTTTATTGTACACCAACAAAGTGTGTAATGGGGTTGCATCGTGCATTATTCAAAAGAAAACTATGGAGTGTTAAAATTGGAGAGAGACCATTGATATCACTCTGCATTATTTGCGAAGAAATCTATGAAGCATTAAAACTATGTACAAACAAAAGAAGAAATTATTTTTATGACAAATGACAGGATACTCTGAAAGTAATGCCAATCAACTACTCTTGAAGACTCTGATTCTGAAGTCAATAAAACATTCAATGATAATATTATTTTGGTGAAACTTAGAGCTTCTATGGAATAGCCCATAAGTCAGTAAAACATTTAATGATAATATTGTTTTGGTGAAATTTATAGCTTCGATGGAATAGCCCATTTAAAGCTTGAAAATGAAGTGGGCAGATATGCAACTTGCCCTTTTATCTTGAAAAGCTTAAACATAGCAAAGTTATAGTATTTGTTTTCATTTTGAAGTTGGTAAAATTTAGTTGTTAATTTGTAGTGAGGGTAGTCATTATTTTTGGGCTGATTCATTGCCATTATCTTTAAATGTGGGTTGATTCATTGTCATTATTTAAGAAAAACTATGATGTCTTTAGGTCTTGGATCGTTAACTTGTTTAGTTAAGTCCAAGGAAGATGAGCTTTTATCCAATCAAATTTTAGATCAAAATGATTTCAACTTAGATATTATTTGAATCATGTTTTCTTATCACATCTAGCCTTAGCCTCCAATGAAATCATGTGCTTTCTAATAAGTTCTAATCTTAAATCTACACATAAAACATAATATTTCTCTTAATTGTAACTTAACCTCTTACCCTCCCAGATGGGGTGCCACATAGCCCAGATGGTGCCATGCAGTCCACATGCGTCCCATGCTCTCGAGAAGGTTGGACAACTCCCTCGCATAGGTTTAACGACGCTCTCAATGCGCAATGGAAGAGGGGTGACGATAGGTACGGAAGGAGGTTGCAAGGTCACTTTAGCTTCCCGGGAACTCCTCCACTTCTACCAGGTTGGCTATGGATTGTTTCATTCTATTCCATTGTCGCATTTGTGTTATGCTCTGCTCAGTTTTCCAACTCTGCGTGCTCTTCTGTTTAGTTTTGTTTGGCCTTACTTCACTACCATGCCTCGTGAGCAAAGGCAAACCAAGAGGAGTCCCTCTTGGTATTGTTATACAACAAGGCAGAGACGCCTCCGTGAACTAGCACGAACTTCCTCGACAGCCCTGATTCAAAGGAATAAGGAGGAGAAGACACCTCCAATGGCATATGTGGAGGAGGAAATTCCGAAGGAGCCAATTATGGTTCCACTAGACTCCCTCCTCTACACGGTCTCGAACCTCCATGATTGATCCAGCACCAATCTTCCTGCAATTGATGTAGAGACAACCTTGGAGGGGGCTACTTGTATAGTACAAGAATAATTACCCTAGGCGGATCGCCCGACTGAGCCTCCATCACCTGCATCAGACATGGGTCGAGATTTGAGTTCACCCTACTTCCTGGAGCTGGAACACATGGAGATCATCTTCGAGATGAGGAGGGACATGATGGAGCGGCTCCACAAGCACACTCTCCTTAGTAGCAGAATTGACATGTTGTTCGACGCCTTCTTGAGCACGCCAATTAAGCAGATATGCCCAACCTATGTACAACCTTACATCCTCACTCCTCACGGCGACACTCCAGATGGCAGGTTCCATTTTTCCAATAGTTCTTCTAATGGTTAAGTCTAATCAGTTCTCAGCACTCCCTTTGCAAAACACAAGGATTTTTTTGTACTACTGCTTAGTTTTCCTGTCTTACGCTCTGTCCAGATTGTATGTTCAATTTTTTGCTACTTGTTTAGATAGCTTTGTCACAACACTCTACTGCCACTTGCTCTGCTTTCCAACTGTTTGGTGGAGCAAGTGGCGGCTTCTACTTTTGGCTACAAGAACAAAAGGATGCCACATGTTTCAATTTCCACTAGTTTGGAGGAACATGTGGCAGGCCTGTGATCCCAATCTGATTTGTACAATAGCAACTTTTTTTTGAGGAAATATCACTTTTTTTTTTAATTTACCAAAAAAAAAACTTAACCTCTTACCCAAAAAACAATTCTAATATTTATTATAAACAAATTGTATGTAATTTTCTATAACATAATATAAATATTTCAAGTTTCAAATATTAAATTTCAATTTTATAAATGTTGTTTTTTAAATATTTTAGAGTTTCGATTATTATAATTGATTTTTTTTAGTGTTATAATAATATTATTTTTCTCTTCAATATACACTTTTAGTTAAACCATTAAAGACATAGAGCAGTCATGTCACTTTTATTTTTCTTCTCGGCTATTTACAAATAATACATTATTACAAGTTTTAAGTGTTTCATAATTACTATAACTTTTTTCTTTGAACTATATACAACTAATATAATAAAACATGTCTAAGAGGCAGGTATAAGCAACTTTGTTGTTATTTTCACTTGTTTTCATATGATTAGTTTAAGACAATTGGCTTTCTTATCGAGCAATCTATACTTGCCCAAATCCTAAAGGCAAGTAGGCTTAGATTGACATAACACGAAGGTAGCCCTATCAATGTCATCCCAATAGGGTACCTCTTTCTCTTTAGGAGGAGGAAAACCTCACTCCAAGGGAGACATCCCAGGACCTAGTTGGTTGATGAAAGGTAGAAGACATGGTGAAAACCCACCCCTCTCTCTAGGTCACTCAACAAAATAAGTCACTTGGGTAAAGTTTAAAGGGACAAGGGAAAGCGAAAGTAGGTTTGTACCTGTCCTTTACCAATGAAACATCAAGTGTTAGTAGTAACAATGATATCAACGATTATAATTAGTGACTTCTTAGAGAAATTATGTGTTGCTAGAACAAGTTATATATAAAGATGAGATTATAGCAACACCAATGTATCTTGAAAATTGCAAGTTATGATGACAAGACAAGATATAAAAGGGCTTGCAAACTTGATAATACTTTGTCACTCGTGATTTTCAAGATTAACACAAGTCAATAAATGACTTAAATGGTTGTCCAAACATTTATAACAACATTAATTAATGATGATGACAACAAAGGAAACCACTTCATAAAAGTACTATAATAAAGCAATAAGATACTACTTTAATATCCAATGATTATAGTTTGCTTAGTACAAATGTTTAATGGTTTTATGGGTGATTTTAGGGCTGTTAGGGGCTACAACAATGGTTGTAACAACAACTATGACAATGGTAGCAACTTCAAAATTTTCACTTTAGAAAGGCAATTAAACACACATTTTAACACGTATTGATAGTACCTTGCCTTACACAAATTTTGGGATGAATTGGATGGTTAGTAAGCTAATATAAGCTGGAAAATGATAGTTGTAGTAGTGATTATGACAACAACAACTTGGTTGTTAATATTTCTAGGTTAGGTTAGCAAGTTAGTTAAGGTTAGTAGAGTATCAAGTAGGGAATTGAGCTTGAAAGTTGATGATCCTTTTCAAAGGTCAAAGGAGGATAACAAGTGCCTTTCTAGGGTAATGGAGACAAATATGGCAGCTTCTTCTAAGGCTACTAATTAATGATAATACACAAAAATCTAAGAAGGAAAAATCCTAGGAGGAGTAGCAACTTAAGACCTAGATTTTGACCTCAAGAAACAAAGTGCTAGGGTGTAGGCACTTCTAGGCCCTAGCGCCTTGCTCTCCTTAGCCCTTTTATGGAGTAAAACTTGTGCAACAATAACCAAATGCAAACCTCTAGAGTGCTAGCAATTTAGGGCTCTAGGGTTTCACTAGTTACTAGATCAATTTAGTGAAAGCTTCGCAAATAAAAAAGTAAGAAAGTAGCAACTTAAGTTTCTTACTTCAAGCATTAAATACACCATGCAATTTCATAATCTTGTATGAGAAAATAAAACCATACAATAAACCATTCAATAGATGAAAAAATGTAGATTCTACTTACTTGCACCAAGAATAATCATGAGTATACCATGCAAGACCACCATAAAACTCCAAAAATTGATCCAAGTTGCAAATACAAGCCTTAAACAAGAGTGGCGCCTCACTATTTCAACCAATAACCCTAATCCGACGCAAATTTCATACCTCTTGTCTTCCAATGACAAGTTATGATGAAAAATGAATGTACTTTTTGTTTATTTATACCAAATCATGCCCTAAATTAATTTAAATTCAAAACTGTTGGGCCAACCTGGCCAATTTGTTAAAAAAAATAAATTCTGACAAAATTGAATAAATTTGCATCTAAAATATCCTCCAAGGGTGACGTCATTCCCTTCTAAGGTGACGTTGAGCCCTATATGTGGATCTTTGAGAAAGGAAAGTGGAATGCTTGGCCTCCAAAGGCCTAAAATGATGCCCACACATGCCACAAGCCTCACAAATGCCTCCAAAGATGGAACCCTAGCTCTGGATGACGTCTAGGGATATCATGGTGACGTCTAAGACCGTCAAGGGATAAAATCCAAGTGGGAGGAACATGAAACCCTGGATCTAGGTTTGCCAAAGTGCCTCCAAAGGCAACATCCTTCTTTCTACTGGTGCAAGTCTTCAATCTCTATCTTTCCCCTTGGCCAGGGTCTCAACATCCATCAATGGGCTTTGAGCCCTCATGAAGGTTCGAGCTAATCATTCCCTCATGTGTACCTATCAACCGAGCAAGGTCCTACAAAAACAACAAGTACGCCCTCCATGGGTTCATAAGTTACAAGTATCATAGAATGTAAATCACATCCAATAATTAAATTACCCAAACATGTGCATCAAACCCCCCTTAACCCCAAACAAATGCTCAAATACGTTATGCAATTTGACAAGTTAGGTTTGGAGAAGGTCTTAGGGTGTCCTATTGGGATAACCTCTCTTAAGTTTGGGGTGTTTTCCAAGTGGAGTCTAGTCCAATTCATGTAAGTGTATGAGGTGGCATGGGGTAAATATTTGGGCATGGGGTGCATGTGATAACAAGGAAATGTATATTCTTACATGTGGGTGCCTTTGTGGAGAGTGAGTTGCACCTTGCCATGAATGCAATTGTTTCCTAGCCCATTCATTGCCTTTTAATCTTAGATTTATTTCTTTTGAAAATTTTCTCTTGTGCTTCAAAGAAATAGTTGAAGGCCATTGTCCTAGCGTGATGACCAAAGGTGACAACGTTCTCCACAAACATTTCACGGAAATGAGAAGGTTGGCTTGTGATGAGACCCCCTTTCTCTTGGCTATTCCACCAAGAACCACTACCCTGGTTTGGTGATCGAATAGATGGTAGTGTCATACCGCTACATGCCCATGGTCATAATATGTCGACTATTGATGAGGCCTCCTATCCATCAACTAGTACCTTGAGTGTCTATGTTATCTTGTGGGTCCCCTTTTCTTACTGAGAAGCTTTTCACTGCTTTCTCGAGAATCCCTAGGTGAAGCATCTCGAAGGTTTCAAAATTGGCTTTTAACTCTTGCCAGCTACTTTCACCCTCTGGGCCTTTAGCCCCTTCTTCCCACGAGGTAAGGTACAATCCTTCATAGTGTAGCTAATCCCAATGCCCAAAAAGGAAAGGGGAGATTAAAGGAATAAATATCGAAAGTGGTAAGTATTGAGGGAACGGACGATGACTCTTCAAATATCCACCCAATATCAACCCATCCTAAAAGGAAATCAACTTACTAGGTCATTGTGTCACCCTTTCAAGTTTGAACGAGGGAAAGATCATAATTTCCAAGCAAACGTCATGAACTGAAGAAGGATTCAATACAACATGTTCAAGTGCTTCAAAAATCAGAGTGATACATACAATGATACTTGGACTCATTACCTCATGGAGCAAGGCTCACTGCTACTTCAGGACTAGCCTAGTGTGATGGATACTGCTGCTAGTGGTATGTGGACTGCATTGAAGAAAAGAGAGGCCCTCTAGGGCCATGCTTAAGTTGTTTGGCTCTCGGTACCCCATGTCTAGGACCTGCGGGCGTCGAGACATGATATTTTTAGTTATCCCTAGGCTAGGGGATAACATCTCGCTCCAACTTGGGGACATGTGCTCACCGTAGAGCACATGAGAACCTCATCATATTTGGTATGACCCGTGCCTGTTAAATCTTAAAAAAGGATATCAGTAATCCTTAGGGTGGTGATATCACCCCTTCATCCATATATGATAAAAGCATATGATTATGAGCATATATATATACATAATGGATTAATACAATATGAAAAATGCAACTACAACTATGCTAACATGATATGCAATGGTATGTAGAATGGATGCAAATGCCTACATATCCTAACTTACCTGTGAAGTCAAGTCTCTACCCCATGATGGGGTTTGAGGAGGCGTCCACTAACTCGTAGTGGAATTTTCCTCCCTTCGATCGTGGACAAGTAGTAGGAATCATTGACTGAATTCATTATGATCTTGAAGGGTCCAAGCCAAAACTTTGTGCATCCCTTAATGTTCTTAGGCTCCCCCATCTTTGTATCCCACTCTAAAACCAAATCTCCTTGCTTGTAGTCCCCTCCTTCAGAATCAACTACTTCTTGTATTCCGGTGTATTTTGTTGAGGGAGGGGGGTGGGGTTCTGTAGTAAGAACGTCTTCTTGGTTTGGATCAATTAAAAAATGTTCATCATCCCCCTTCCATTTGATGAAGCCAACTCCTTTCCCTCTAAACCTTATCACATCGTCAATTTCATCCTCTTGTGTAGAATAATATTCATCCCAGTCTTTAGAGAGGTTAGAGGCGTTGTCGGGATAGTCACCCGAACTTGTATCTCTCTCTTCTGCTCCAAAATGATGGGGTGGGATTCTACCAAAGAACTATCCCTTATATACGTTTCATGCAAATGTAACGTCTCGTCATTTCCTTGTGTAATGTTGTCCTCATGATTGCTAGGAGGATTCTGGTCACCCTTTCCCTTGGTCCATGTTATCTCATTAATATTTTCTTCTTCTACAAAGGGAAGAGCGATCCAGTCTTGAAATAAGCAAGGATCTATGGAGTTGTAATTACTATGTCTATGATTACACCTTTCAATGTGTTCCATCCTCTTTGGATTTTTATTCAAAGTGGTACAATATTGGTCCCCGACGGGGATAGTTGCTTAGGACAAGTCCATTTGCAGACTTCCGCCTAAAGTAGGATCCCATTCCCTAGATGATATCATTCCCCAAGTGTCAGGTATATTAACAACAACGACCTCCATTATGATGGTGAAATTGGGGTAGTTAGCAAGGTGGACTTCAAGACCTTCCATCAAGCCGTAGACCTTGATGCCATTTGACTCAAATCTACAAACATTGGCACAAGGCCCTGTAACTTCCAGCCCTAATTGGTTCATAACCTTCAAACTCATCATATTGACAGATGACTCGGAGTCAACCATGTAGTTGTGAAGACATAATTCATCTATTAACAAGGAAGTGAGAAAGGGTGTTTTTTCGAACAATTGTTGGTCATCTGGGGTCCATTTTGTCAAAGAAAGGATTTCCAACATTCCATGAATCCTTTTTACCTTTTATAAGATATAGGCCATACTAGTGCTTAGGTTGGTCCTATCATTGCTATGTTTTGGGAAAGGTTGGGGTATATCCCTAGCATAAACCTGGGGCTCTCCAAGCTTCTATTGATTAATTGGGTTGGTTGTCATTGATGTCAACCATTGAAGAAAGTCCAATAACAAATTCCAGTAGCACAAAGGTTTAATGGAACCAAGTTTGTTTGATGTATAATGGTATGATTTTTGATATATTTTCAGGCAATACTATTCCAGATGGATAGTACATGTCATGCTATTTCCGGTGGTATGTGGAACATCACATAACTCCTCACGGTTAGAGAGTTATGGCCATGTGAAGTTGGAGAAAGGTTTGGGTAATGGACCCAAGTTTGTTTGATGGATAATGGTATGAGATTTCATATATTTGTAGGTAATAATATTCTAGATGAATAGTACATGTCATGCCATTTCCGATGGTATGTGGAACGTCACATAACTCCTCACGGTTAGAGAGTTATGGCCATGTGAAGTTGGAGAACCCTCACAAGTCATTTAGTGGGTTAGCCCTAAAATAAGGAAAGTGGTTTAAGATGGTTAGAAGGTAACCCCTTGAGGTAAAGTGAAGTGATGAGTGTACTATAAGTCAAAGTGGATACAAAATAAATTATTTAAATGATAAAGTTAATGGAGAAATTATTAAGTGAACAAGTGGTTAGAAGTAGGTTAACCCTAAAATAAGGAAAGTGGGTTAAGATGGTCAAAAGGTAACCCCTTGAGAAAGCTACATGAAAGTATAAATAAGAGGCAAGACTCTCTCATTTTAATCACAATTGAGCATATTGAATATCTATAAGTGACTGAAGTAACCAAATGATATCTAAGCCGAATTTCAGAGGGAAGGTGAAGTAAAGAAGGCCGAAATTCAAGGGAGGATAAATTATTTTGATGATGCTTTCTAAGGTATGTTATTTACAGGTCATTTCACCATTTTTGCAATAACTTTTTTTTGTAGAATCATTCAGACTGTTAAATTAGGAGGCCATTGATGAAACATATTCAAATAGTTGTGGTACAAATTTCAGCTTGTGGGTCATTGTATTTTTGGAGTTACACTCCGTTGAAAATAGGATTCGTGGCTAGTCCTGAATCTAGTCTAAAACATGTGTTTCGGGTAAAAACGTCATAACTTCTTCATAACATATCCAAATTCAGTAAGACCAAATATATTGGTTATAGTACAGTCTATAGTATTCTATGTACAATTTTCAGATCCATACAACAAATATTGCGTGCAGTGCACGCTCTACAAGTTCACTCTTTAAAATAAGCCAGAATTCAATAAGGTATGCCATTTTTGCTACAAATCCTTTTCTGAGAGGTTCCAAGTAGTGAAATCTGGAGGAATTGCATAAAAGACACTAAAGAACATTGTGTACCATTTTCAGAGCTTTATTCATTACATGTACCAAGTTATGATTATTTTAAGTTAGGGTTGTTGACTAATCCAAAACTAGTCATGTGAGACTAAAGTAAAATTTGATGAAAATGCTAGTCTCTTGTTAAGGAAGGTTTGAAGGTATGTGATCATATACACCAGGTCTATTACAGAGTTACAAATCAGATTTGGATGATGAAATTAACGAGGGATTTTGGTTGAGGTACATGGTGGGTACATGTTTGAGACAAGTAGTTGATGAGTTGACACATACATGAGGTGTATAGTTGATGATGTTGGTACACATTGATGAGTCATAGTTTATGTGTATTTGGTTCATGATTGGTACATATTTTGTGCATGGTTGATGGACTCATTGATGGTACAGGTTGAGGTATAGGTCGGTGCATGGTTGATGTACTTATTGATGGTACAGGTTGAGGTACAGGTTGGTGCATGGTTGATGCACTTGTTTATGGTATAGGCTGATGACAGGTTGTTTGGTACAGGTTGGTGCACGGTTGATGCACTTGTTTGTGTTACAATTTGATTACAGGTTGATTGGTACAGGTTTACAACAATATATTTCACAGTGATAGTGTGACAATGGTTCCATCATTCTACTTATATTTCAGGGCGGTTGGACGGGGCAAGGACATATGGTTGTAGCCACCTTACGATTGTAGTCGGAGAGCATAGGGGGTTGTAGCCTCCTTCTGGTTGTAGCCAAAGAATAGTGGAGTTGGAGCTTCCCTCAAGTTGTAGCCTGAGAAACTAGGGGGTTGGAGCCTCCTTCCAGTTGCAGCTGGAAAACAAAGGAAGTCAATGCTTCCAATGAATGTAACTCTTAAATACATATAAGAAAAAACATTATGTGGTTTTCTCCCACTTTAGGTTTCCATGTAAAACACTGATGTACTGTGTATGTGTATGATTGTTCATTTGTTCATTGTTTATTTACTCTGCAACTATTGGATGATAATGCTACATTGATATAACACTTGCATTTTGTGGTTGCAAAGGATTGAAGTTCTCTATTACTGATTCACCCCCCCCTCTTAGTGATCCAATAGTTTCACCCTTGAGTCCTCACTTGTTTGGCTCAAGCACTCAATCCTAGGCTTCCTCATGTCTTGATTTTCTTGGATTTGCTTTGGCGTGATATTGGGGCACTCTTGGGGAAACAAGATAAATAAGGAATTTACATAATTAGATTTCTCATGAGTAGGCTTCGGGTGATCACGTTCAAAATGGGA
>ML799682.1:171071-199324 GCA_009831015.1 Picea engelmannii
GTGATGAGTGTACTATAAGTCAAAGTGGATACAAAATAAATTATTTAAATGATAAAGTTAATGGAGAAATTATTAAGTGAACAAGTGGTTAGAAGTAGGTTAACCCTAAAATAAGGAAAGTGGGTTAAGATGGTCAAAAGGTAACCCCTTGAGAAAGCTACATGAAAGTATAAATAAGAGGCAAGACTCTCTCATTTTAATCACAATTGAGCATATTGAATATCTATAAGTGACTGAAGTAACCAAATGATATCTAAGCCGAATTTCAGAGGGAAGGTGAAGTAAAGAAGGCCGAAATTCAAGGGAGGATAAATTATTTTGATGATGCTTTCTAAGGTATGTTATTTACAGGTCATTTCACCATTTTTGCAATAACTTTTTTTTGTAGAATCATTCAGACTGTTAAATTAGGAGGCCATTGATGAAACATATTCAAATAGTTGTGGTACAAATTTCAGCTTGTGGGTCATTGTATTTTTGGAGTTACACTCCGTTGAAAATAGGATTCGTGGCTAGTCCTGAATCTAGTCTAAAACATGTGTTTCGGGTAAAAACGTCATAACTTCTTCATAACATATCCAAATTCAGTAAGACCAAATATATTGGTTATAGTACAGTCTATAGTATTCTATGTACAATTTTCAGATCCATACAACAAATATTGCGTGCAGTGCACGCTCTACAAGTTCACTCTTTAAAATAAGCCAGAATTCAATAAGGTATGCCATTTTTGCTACAAATCCTTTTCTGAGAGGTTCCAAGTAGTGAAATCTGGAGGAATTGCATAAAAGACACTAAAGAACATTGTGTACCATTTTCAGAGCTTTATTCATTACATGTACCAAGTTATGATTATTTTAAGTTAGGGTTGTTGACTAATCCAAAACTAGTCATGTGAGACTAAAGTAAAATTTGATGAAAATGCTAGTCTCTTGTTAAGGAAGGTTTGAAGGTATGTGATCATATACACCAGGTCTATTACAGAGTTACAAATCAGATTTGGATGATGAAATTAACGAGGGATTTTGGTTGAGGTACATGGTGGGTACATGTTTGAGACAAGTAGTTGATGAGTTGACACATACATGAGGTGTATAGTTGATGATGTTGGTACACATTGATGAGTCATAGTTTATGTGTATTTGGTTCATGATTGGTACATATTTTGTGCATGGTTGATGGACTCATTGATGGTACAGGTTGAGGTATAGGTCGGTGCATGGTTGATGTACTTATTGATGGTACAGGTTGAGGTACAGGTTGGTGCATGGTTGATGCACTTGTTTATGGTATAGGCTGATGACAGGTTGTTTGGTACAGGTTGGTGCACGGTTGATGCACTTGTTTGTGTTACAATTTGATTACAGGTTGATTGGTACAGGTTTACAACAATATATTTCACAGTGATAGTGTGACAATGGTTCCATCATTCTACTTATATTTCAGGGCGGTTGGACGGGGCAAGGACATATGGTTGTAGCCACCTTACGATTGTAGTCGGAGAGCATAGGGGGTTGTAGCCTCCTTCTGGTTGTAGCCAAAGAATAGTGGAGTTGGAGCTTCCCTCAAGTTGTAGCCTGAGAAACTAGGGGGTTGGAGCCTCCTTCCAGTTGCAGCTGGAAAACAAAGGAAGTCAATGCTTCCAATGAATGTAACTCTTAAATACATATAAGAAAAAACATTATGTGGTTTTCTCCCACTTTAGGTTTCCATGTAAAACACTGATGTACTGTGTATGTGTATGATTGTTCATTTGTTCATTGTTTATTTACTCTGCAACTATTGGATGATAATGCTACATTGATATAACACTTGCATTTTGTGGTTGCAAAGGATTGAAGTTCTCTATTACTGATTCACCCCCCCCTCTTAGTGATCCAATAGTTTCACCCTTGAGTCCTCACTTGTTTGGCTCAAGCACTCAATCCTAGGCTTCCTCATGTCTTGATTTTCTTGGATTTGCTTTGGCGTGATATTGGGGCACTCTTGGGGAAACAAGATAAATAAGGAATTTACATAATTAGATTTCTCATGAGTAGGCTTCGGGTGATCACGTTCAAAATGGGAGTCTTTGCATGATTGTTTTAAAAACAATTATGACAGTGGTAGCAACTTCAAAATTTGCACTTTAGAAAGCCAATTAAACACACACTTTAATACTTATTGATAGTACCTTGCCTTACACAAATTCTGGGATGACTTAGATGGTTAGTAAGTTGATATGAGCTGCAAAATGATAACTGTTGCAATGATTATGACAACAACAACTTGGTTGTTGATATTTCTAGGTTAGGTTAGCAAGTTAGTTAAGGTTATTGGTGTATCAAGTAGGGAATTGAGCTTGAAAGTTAATATCAATGACATTTTAAACCATGTCAAAAAATATAACATCCAAAATATCCAAAAAATAATGTGTTGTCCAAAAACTTCAGCAGTCAATTGTTCTCAACAATCAATACATAAGTATACTCAAAAACCATATTTGCCACTTCGAGGGGCAATTTTCCCTTTGTTGCTGCTCTCTCCCTTTGATTTCTCTGAATTAGCCTTAGGCTGTGTGGAGCCTTTAGGCTTGATTTCACTGATAACATGAGAGAAATCATCTCTCAAGTGCATGCAAAATGAAACAGATTTGGCAGAGTCACTTGAGGGAGAGGAGGGGGAAACAACAACTTTTCCTTTATCATGTGCATGGTGGGCTTCGGTTTTGAGCCTCTTGCTTACATGGGAAGACTGTATAGGTGAGTGTTCAGGGGCAACTTGGAAAATTAGGTTAATCGGTGGAGGAGGAGAAAATAGAGACAAATTGGGCCAACAACAATGTTGGGAGACTGTTGGATGCACAATCTCTTGCCATTCGTCATTTTTAGGGACTTCAGGTTGTAATGAGACATGAGGGGGAACTGAGATACCAAGGACATGCTGGGGTTGGAAGGGAGGCCTTTTTGGCCTAGGTTCGACTAGCCCTTGTCCAATTCAGTTGAAAAATCCATCTTGGAAGAGTTGGTTCAACTCTTGTGGATCTGCATCAAAATGTATCGAAAACCTTGGCTTTCTAGGGACCCTGTTCTAATTTCCTCTTCCTCTGTTATTTAGGCCATGGCTTCCTCTGCTGAAGAATCTCATTCATGTATGCAACGTTTATTAGCAACTAGATTCTTAAACAAACCATCCATGACATCTCTTTAAATATGAAACAAATTCTGGCTCAACAACACATCAGACTCATGCAATCAAATCCATAAAAAGTCGTTTAATACTTGTTAATGAGTAGGGGGTGAATAAGGGTTCTGGGATATCTGAGGGGTTGTATTGAGTGAAAAGTGATAAAATGGAAGGGAGTAGATCATGATTATTGCTCAACAAATCATCAAACAATCAACTGTATTGTAATGACAAAACATATCAACTGTAACTCATCTCTGTGACATCCTTTAATTGCTATAATACAAAGTTTCCATTTAATTATAATTTAATTTTAAGAACAGGGCGTGCAAAGTGAATCTAGGAATGTGAGGGAATTCATAATGTGCGAAAAAGTGAGAGAATGACAGGGAAGTTAATGGATATTGTTCATAAAATGAATTAAATAATCAATAATCATAACTCTGTACTAAAATCAATCCAAAAAACACCAACACCATACCAACATTACTGTGTATCAAAATGTTTGTTGTAGCATTTAAATTTCCTAGAATTCCTCAATTCATAACAATCTGTGTAACCATAACCCTTAACCAAAACAAACTTTCCATTCAACAGACATGTTTAATAAAATACTGGCCTTTAATTTCTTTATTTCCTTTTAAGAATTTAAAGAAAACGCACAAAAATATTGCTCGACCTCTATCCCATAATGCATCACTATAAAAATTACATCCACTGTCTACCAATTCACAATCGGGCCAAATTAAAGTATACACAGGTCCCCTTTCAAATACGAACTTCCAAAACATGCTTGATTACACACAATATTCATCATATCAACCAATAAGAATTTGCAACGAAACCATAGTCAACATAAAACCTGAGCCTTATCATTGTCGATGTAACCATTTATAATCTACACGATGATCCCATAATATAAATGAAGAGAACATAGCCAATTACACAAATGCACCATTTCCACAATTAGTTATAACCCTGATCGGGCCTAGCAAAACCACGGGTGTTTCTAATTTGCAATTAAGACCACACTATAAGAACACAATGAATGGAATCATAATGAAAATATAACAACCCTCGACTGTATATAATTACCCGTTCCCAATTGTAACTATTCAATCAATTTAATCATAGAAAGACGAGATAGGGACTCGACGAAAAACCTCCATAACCATTCTACTGATAAACCAATATTTAACAACCAAGAAGATGCCCGAAGGGAGCAAGATAGTTGAATATTTAAATCAAGCTCTGTCAAAAACAAATGCAGTGAGACAATCAAGAGTGCACACATCTTTTAAGAATATCATAGAGAACTGGAGGTCTTCAGAGACATATCAACCACAGGTGAAAACAATACCTTTCGAAACAGACACAACAGTAAGCCACATAGTCTTCTTATTACTCCCAGTCTGGGCAATGAACCAACAGTTAGCCACCGAGGAAAACAATGATGGGTAGGGTAGAAAAAACAATGCACATAGTGCGTTATCACTTGTGGAGGAGAGGCGAAGTTAACTAAATAGTTACAGTTGTTCAAAGACCACACATAGATATAACCTCTCTCTCCATTTTCTTAAGAGTCGAACAACCAGTGAGAAATACCAATGAGGATTCATAACGTCGAGGTATAACTTATTTTACCCCACAACCATACAATATATATTAATGTTATGGCCACCCTAAGACTAGATCTTGGAATACTTTGGTGAAAGGACAATGAGAATGAGCCCACGACCATGAATTTGGATTGAATAAATTACATAGCAACCGAATGGCAATCCGAATGCGACTGGAAAGGGTTACACTCATGACTGTGAGGGAACAACTGACGATAATACACAGAACACAACCCTACACCATTAATGCAAAGCGATATATACAACATTCACTTATTATCCACAGAGACTCATCACGATTTTAAACCGACAGAGAAACCAGTTAATTCACATCTTAAACAAAACCCAATTCTTTTGCTTGCAATCCGAAACAGTTACAGTCATCATAGAGAGAAATATCAGAAATTTACACAGTTGAAATTCTCAGGAACACACAAACCGAAGCGTTACTGAGCCATTATTTGTTCATACACAGATTCATGGATGTAGTGAAAAGAACCATACATGTGACAAAGAGCTTAAAAGGGTGAGCTGGCCGAGCTTCCTTCTTCCCAAGATCCTGAAATGTGGAGCTTAACCACTAACAAACCGAAAATGCAACAAGGAACAATGCTAGGGTGATAGTCGATAAGGGGAGTATGGAGTGACGTGCATTTACTGCACGTCGCTTCCATCTCCTATCTTATTCAATTCGAAGTACAAGACAACCAAACATTCACCAATCCATTAACCACGTATCCAATGCCCAAACAATTGAAATATGCGACGATATCCCTTGCCCAATGCGCCCTCCAAACGTTTACAAGTTAACCTTTGCCAAGTTCTATTCCATATCATATATTGCAATTCTATATGCACCCAAATCAAATCAAATGAAAAATGCGTAGCCACTAACCAACCATATAATAGTTAGGATTAACATTAACATCTCTTTGCTTTTCCATTTGCATATATCTCTTAACATAGCTCAAACATAACTCCTTTTCTTTTAATAATTTTTTCATAGGTTTTGTTTTTTTCTTTTGATTATGTTATCTCTAACATATCTCCTGTATATATGTGGCTAGGTAGTCTATCACGATGATTTGTGACATCATTAAATCATAGCAACTGTAAATACATGCCCATCATAACAAAAAGAATGCTTGAATCACAGAAGCATTTCATAAAATGCATCATCCACCTATTACTATGTCAAAATGAACCCAAGACTACATTGTCAATCATGAAAGACTGTGTAAGAAACATCAAAACAACAACAGAAAAATGTGTGATATATCTATCTTTGAGTCTCCAGTCTACAAGGGAGTCCCACCTACTAGTATTATATTATTATAATAGTTTAAATAATAGGGCTTTAGCAATACTTTGCAGGCAGAATTCATTGTTGCGATTTTAATCGTCAACAAACTGGCGACTCCACAGGGAAATATGTTTCCAACATATTACAAAATCAGAGTGTTTGGTTTTGCAGACCAAGTAACATCAGATCAAGAAGATATAAATCAAAATGATTATGCAACAGGAGGAAGTGAGAAGATTTAATGGAAAAATGACCGGGAATTTGGGAATAACTCATGGAAAGTGTTAAGTATGAGGGGGTTTATCCCTATAAGCATAATCATTCAACTAAAATTTGCTCTTGACTTCAAGGAGACAATTTTTCTGAACTTGCTCCTTTGAATATCGAAATGGATGAAGAAACGGAAAGTAGAAGCAGGATGTAACCAACTATCTCATAAAACAACAGAGAAAGCAGATATCAAATTCAATGATGCCTTCAGGGGGAACATCATAACAACCATGTAAGCTTGATTTTTATTGATTAACAATACTTTGCAGAAGTGTCGCTGTGGAAAAATTGATCCAACATTTTATTTTTGACAAAAATTGAAGTCAAAAGAACAAAAAGCGAGAAATGTCATAATAGAAATGAAACGACAAAATTGAAAATAACAGAAATGAAAACTACTAAAATGAAAGCAGAATTGAAATGACAGAAATGCAAATAGCAGAAATGAAAACTACTAAAATACAGAACAATCCAAACAACGTTAAACTCTTCAAGTTGGTTCCACGTAATGTTTTAAGTGAGAACCATTAGTGTTGTAGGAAAACAATCCCTCTTGTAAATCCTTAGAAATATAAGAATTTTCACCCAGGACAAAAGCGATCTTGAAAGGACCCAACCATAATTTTTGAAACTTTGAATGTCTTCCTCTATCAACATGAGTTGAATCCCACAACAGTACCTTCTCATTGACTTTAAATTTGACAGCTTTAACACTCTTGTTGAAATATTTTTTAACAATCAGTTGTCCTCTCTTTATATTACCCAAGGCAAATATCCTTTGCTCCTCTAAATCCAAGAGTGCATTCATCCTTTGTGAAACATCAAAAGAATTTAATTCTTCGACCTGTAGCATTAACCTTAAGGAGGACAATTCCATCTCAGTAGGCAGAATGGCTTCTTGACCATAAACAAGCTGGAAAGGAGTGCAACCAGTGCTCACCTTGGTGGTAGTTCGATCTGCCCAAAGGGCATAAGTGAGGAGAGTGTGCCATTGACAAGGCTTATCTTCGATGAGCCTTTTGACAATTCTCTCCAGATTCTTGTTGGTAGACTCGACTGCCCATTTACTTGGGGGTAATAAGCTGATGAGGTAAAATGTTTAACCCCCAACTTAGCTAAAAATTGGGTCAGGATAGCAGAAATAAAAGCGGGACCATTGACTGTAATAATTTCTAAAGGAAGACGAAATCTAGAAAAAAATATTATTTTCAACGAAAGAAACCACTTGATCATCCATCGAATGTTTAAGCGGGACAACTTCAACCCATTTTGTAAAATAGTTTTTCACTGTCAATATAAAGACTTGTCCTGCTGAAGACGACGGATTAATAGGACCAATAAAGTCCAAGCCCCACTTTGAAAAAGGAAAGTCTGGGAGGACAGGTTGTAACGACATGGTTGAAAGGCATTCTTTCCCATCAAATTTTTGGCACTTGTCATAAGATATCGAAAAAACATAAGAATCACGAAATATTGAAGGCAAATAGTATCCTTTTCTAATAATCTTAAAAGTAGTGGTTTTAGCAGAAAAATGACTTCCTACGTGAATAAATTTTTTTGGAGAATCATGAGTTTCTTGCAATAGTTTATGTGCTTCCTCATTGTTTACATAGCGAAACAACATACCATCAACAGATCTTTTGAACAAGAAGGCTCATATAATGACATATCTAGCAGATTCGAGACATAGCCTTCTTCTTTGATGAGTGTCTAAGTTATCTGGACATCTTTGATTTTACAAATAGTAAACCAAATTTTTATACTAAGGATGTTCAGACACATGAAAGATTTGGCTATCAATGTAGAACAATGCTAATAGAGAACTATGTTGTTCATCAATTTCTTCACTAGTTTTAGGATGATCAACTAAGTGAAGGGCTAAGTCGTGTCCCTTGATGGTGTTAGAAGTCACGATAGTTAAATCATGCTCCTAGATCTTGGCAAGCCAATGTGCAAGCTTCCCTGAAAGATAAGTCTGTGAGAGCAAAAACCTGACAGCGGGTAAAGGGAATTTTACCAACGTATGCTTACCTAAGATGAAGTGACGAAATTTTTCAACAGCTTTAACAAGAGCAAAAGCATGTTTTTCAATAAAAGAATATTTAAACTCATCATCAGACAAGCTTTGACTCATGTAAGCCACTGGTTTTTCATTAACTTAGTCATAACCTTGCATGAGGATAGCATAAACTGCTTCCTCTGTGGCATTAGTATATATCGCAAATTCCTTCTCAAAATCCGGCTTCGCCAGAACCGATGCGGAACCGATTCTTTCTTGATCCCTACAAAATCACTTTCGACATCATCTGTCCAAGAAAAGGAATGATATTGCTTAAGCAGGTTATGAATTGGTTTGACCATTACATCAAAATTAGGAACAAACCTACGGACAAAGTTAATAACCCCCATAAAATCTTGAACCTCCTTCTTGGAAGTGGGAGCAGACAGATTTAGGATAGCAACAATAATTTCAGGATCAATGCTTATTCCTGAATCAGAGACAATGTGTCCAAGGAGCTTACCCTTAGTAACGACAAAAATAGACTTAGAAGGATTTAGAGAAATGCCAAATTTCCTGCATCGCATGAGAACTCTTTTAAGATGACCAAAATGATCTGATTGATTTTTGGAGTACATAGTTAAGTCATCAAGATATATTTGAATAATCTTGCCGATCAAATCTTCAAAAGCTATTTGCATAGCTCTTTGAAAAGTGGCACCTGCATTACATAAGCCAAAAGGCATATGTTCATAAGCAAAAGTGCCCCAATGAGTAATAAAAGTGGTTTTATATTTATCTACCCTTTTTACCTTGATTTGATTATAACCAGAAAAACTGTCAAGTAAGGACATCATCTGTGACCTTGCAACCTATTGCAAAATCATTTCCATATTGGGGAGAGGAAAGTGATATTTTATAATAGCCTTATTCAATGCACAAAAATCTATGTATAATTGGATTTGACCAGTTGTTTTCCGAATGAGAACCAAATTAGAAACCCATTCCGAATACTTAACCGGGAAGATGATCCCAACCTTCAAGAGTTTTTCCAACTCCTTTCAAATAGTTGCTTCCAACGCAGGGTTAATGGGTCTTTGTTTTTGCCTAACTGGTTTTATGCCCTCCTTGATAGGAATGGCATGCTATGTAAGAGTAGGATCAAAACCACAAAGATCCTCATAAGACCAAGCAAAAACATCTTGAAATTCACCAAGTAGTCTGGCGAATTTTAATTTCTCTTCATCAAAACATTGGGCACCTATTTTAACATTCTTTGGAGACTCAGGTGTTCCAATGTTCAAGGAAATGGTTTCACCCACTTTCCTTTTTGACTCCTCTTCCTTATGTTTCTCTTTGTTGCTTACATCACTTGATGAAAATGAATATTCTAGAGGAGTAAAGCCTTTAGGAATTTTGTTATCTTCCATTGATATAATTTCCTTAGGCTTATAAGGTTCATTTTGAATTAAAGCACATGTGCTTTCATCACTAGGGAAGGTTCATTTTGAAAAGTACAATCAGGTCTTTGTGGCAGAATTTGCCGATTAGGAGAGGTTGCAAAAACAACTAATCGATCAACCATTGAGTTTAGTTCCCTTTTAACATGAGTGATGTTGAAAGATAGTAGGTTCGAGAAAAGTGCCCAAATAGTTTGGGTGTAGCATTTCATTAACTTGTTGCAAGGAGAGTACGTACAAGGTTCACAACAAGATCGAAATCCCCAAAAACTGTAAGGTGACCACAACCCAGATTATAGGCATTTTCAATGCCTAACAGTAATGCTTCAAATTTAGTGACATTGTTTGTGCAAGAAAATTCTAACCTATAGGAAAAGTTATGATTTTTTCCCACATGAGAGTACAAGATAATACCAACTCTATTTCCTTCATTAGAGCATGAGCTATCAAATTTCATATGTCACATCCCATCGTCTAAGTCGATTTGTTCCAAGGTAGTGTTGTCCTCATCGACAAAGATGAAATACACCCCTAAGTCCTCCTTGATATAATTCACATTAGGTTGTGGGACACTTTCTATGTAAGGTGAAATTCTTCCCTCTCTGAGGACTATGATGTTTTTACCATTCTGAGGAACAGATAAGTGCGTCCCATCGATCGAGAGGTATCCACTCATCAAAGCTTGCCAATCTCTTCCTAAGATGATCGAGTAGTTACTTACTAGCATATCAATTACCTGAATATTAAGGGTTCTCCTTATTTCAGGGTGTGCGCACAAAACCAAGGTCACATCCTTGATTTCACCTATGGTCGTTTGTTGTAGACTATTATAAGAGAGCATACTTTTGGTGTTTTCATTTGCACAAGACAAGCCTAGCTCTTCCATAATAATCTTCAAAATTACACTTGGGCCCGAACCGATTTCAATGAGGCAACAATGGGAAATCTTATCCATAATCTTTACAGAAATATAAAATGGGTTTTTTTTTACAGGGTATCTAAAGTTATGTACACCTACTCTATTTACAAACAAATCCTCTTCATCTACCTCTTAAGAGAGGTTGGCTACAACATAAGCTTTTCCTTCCATGAAAGTTTTTAGATGCTTCTGTTGTTCAGGGACGAAAACCATGTCCAGAAGGGTTGCATCTACTTTGATGTTGGCCAACTGATTTAGAATATTGTTATTAGAAAAGGGGAGAGGGGAGGTAGTTCCTTGACTGTCAGAAGCCTTAGGAACCTGAATAGTAGCAGCTGGTGAAGATGATCTTGGGCTAGAAGAAGTGCGAGGAGGATCATATTTTCTTTTGGGAGCATAGCATTTATTCCTAGTGTTTATGATCATGACATCTTCTGGCTCTACAAAGTCTAGGACAACGATGGTAGTTTCAGGTCTCTTGCCAAATATTTTATCTTTGGCATTCTTATTTACCTCACATGTACTTTCGTCATGGTGTTCCTTGCAAAAGTTACACCTACGAGGCATGATAGCTTTAGGCTGAAAATTATTTTCATTCGGGTTTCTAAAGGGGGGTGCAGAAGAAGATGAAGCTCCAGGGGTAAGAGAGGAGAAATTTCCTTTTCGCTCATACGCTATCATTCAATTATTCATGTCTTGTACAAGTTGTAAGAGGGCGTACATGTCTGTTTGTTTAACTGAGTCTCACTTAGGAAGACCTATTCTTTAAAGATGTTCTTCATACCCTAGACAAGTATGCAGAGCAGAACCGAGGTTATCAATGGATTTTTCATCAAGCCTATGACGATAGGGGGAAGGTAATGCATTATAATAATGCATGAAAGTGGCTTGGTTCTGAGGTCGGATGAGTTCAAGGATTTGATTGTATAACTTGGTGAAACGCAAGCTGAAGGACTTGATAGTCTCACCATCCTTATAAGCGATGTTATTGTATTCCCGTAACTGCTCGACTGGGATTTTGGATTGCCCATGAGTAGATTTGAACAAATAGACTAACTCCTCCCAATTAGATAAAATCTTATGAGGGAGATCAAAGAAATCGGCTGCAGCCTTCCCTTCAAGGGAATTGTCAAATAAGCGCATACAAGTATCGTTGTCATTGGCTCCTATGTTGTGACAGACATTAGAAAATGCCACCAAGTGCTCATTCGTAGTGACAATGTTATTATCTGAAAACCTAGGGAGATGCTCTTTGAATTTAGGAAGTGGACGAGTAGTAGGTGCCAGGTTAATAGGGGAGGAAACATGCCGCAGGGTGGTTGTAGCATCTTCTTCAAATTGAAAAAGCTCATACTTTTTAATGACTTTGGTGGGGTTTGTCGTAGATTGGACAGGGACTTGGTGACTATACAAGCTACCAGTAACTGATGATGTTGAAGGTTGAGATGAAGAAGCGCCTCTAGTGCCACTAGAGCCACCACTAGATGCCATATTGTGGATGATAGGTAAGGGAGAGAAAGACGAACTGGATGAATCATACAAGGTTCTCCTTAGAATACTTTGTTGGGTTGATAACATAGTATTCTAGAAAAATCTAGAAGAGGAGGAAAACAGAAATGTGGACTGGTTTCTTCAGATTTACAAGATGTATATATAAGAGAACTGATAGGGGATGAATCAAGGTATAAAATATTTTCTTTAGAGTTTCGTGAAACTTAAACCTTTACTGCGGGCAATGATGAAATCGACAGAGTGTCAATGACAACAGGTATAGAGAGGGATATTTTGTTCAGACCAGTAGGAGTATTAGTCGAGTCACTCTCAACCTTTATCTTGGGTACAATTACCTCCAGTTTCTCAAGCTTAGCCTCAAGTTTACTAGTTGATGCCTCCGCAGAGGGTACTTGTTTAAGATGCACTTTAGGGGTTAGTTCTTCAATTGGAACCTTAGCATTAACTTGTGCAACTTTGGGTTGATATACTTTACCTTTGATGCAGTAGTCGATTTGAGGTATCCCTTTGGTTTCAACAACCTTTCGGGATCTGATACTGGTGTGGTCTGCTTATTGTCTCAATTCTTCCTGGTATTCTTTCGACCGAATGCCTGTTTTATCTACGGTGGAGTTGCCAAGTGAAAGATAAAAATAAGCCTTACTTGTGTGTTCAATCTTTGTTCACTATCAAAGATAGAAAAATTTACCTTCTCGTTTTCGCATGGAAAAATAACTTCGTTTCTTCGTCGCCGACAACGACACCAAAAAGATGTTGGTCCTAAGATTAAAATTAAGGCTCAAAGAGTAATGTCAGGCATCGAGAATGTTTAAAAGGGTGTTTTAAAAGAGTGATTTTTTCTATCTTTAGTTATATAAGAAAAATCATTAAATGAAATTAATAATAGAACAGTATAGAGGCAATATTTCATTGTTTGAGTCACAATTATGATATCAAATGGTGTGGGAGAAATTTACAAAACTGTTAAACAAAACTAGGCATCGATGGTAGATGAATCTTGCCTTGTTTGCAGTGGAAGAAAACAAAGAGTGCACCCTTGAATAGGATATGAGATGCAATAATTCAAATAGCTTGTAGTTCTTGTATTACTTGCAACAATTACAGAGGAAAAAATGCTAACTTAATGAATTACTGAGATAATATGATTACAGTAGTTGTGATACTAAATTGCAATAAATCACTTATCAAGGAATTACGTAAAGAAATTCAAAGATATGGAAATACAGGAGAAACACATAACTCAAATTGAACAGAATTTGGAATCTCTGTCTGCACTTGTATTAATACTGAAAAAAAAAGGAGTTTTCTCTATTACATCTGGCAAGAAGAAACCCCTAATAGATCTTGAATCTATGTATTTATACAAAATCGTCACAACTCAAAACGGTTGGACTTCTTCTAATAAAATTAGAAAATATTTGAAATAGGATAACAATATGTAGAATATGATGAGCTTCGTTAGTATTCCCCTCCATCTCTTCGTTTGTTGGCAGAAACACTTCCTTTCCTCATTCCTTTAGGCTGGACACATCTGTCATCTAGTTTTCTTAACAATTTAGCATAATATCTTAGTTGTTGTAGTTTTGTTTCCATCTGTCCCTCCAACTATGTTCAGTAATGCAATGACATTTTCTTACCTGCTCACAACTGTGCTTGCTTTTCCATGCTCAATGCATTGGTTGCATCTATTTAAAAATTCCACCACCAACTTTGATGGATCAATTGTTTCATTCACCTCGAAAGTGTATAATTTCCTTTCTACTTGAGGTAGCCTTTCTTGGATTCTTTTCACTTCTCGAGCTAAGGCCTAGAACTGTGAACTTGGGTTCACTAGCCATGTATTTGTTTTAATAAGGTCAATCTGGCTCATTTCTTGAATGGCTGCTAGAGTTTCCTCTTTTCTCTTTATGGAGTTTTGCTAGTTCATTTCAATATTGATTTGCCCCAGGGCCTCCGCAATACTACATTTGAATCATTATCGTTAATTAGCCATAAATGCCATTAATATTCAACGATTCGTGTTCGGGAGTTTTAGATGAGACAGAGTGAGAATTTCCCAAATCCTGAATCTACGAAGGTTAATCCCTAGATAATGGCTTTTAAAACCTTAATTAATCATGTTTTAAAAAAAAGGTGTGCTAACTTCAAGTGTTTCGGGGGTTCAGACTTCGGGAACTTTAAATGTAGCTTGAGGGGAAATCCCCAAAACCCAAAACTGTGAAGTGATTAATTATCCGGTAATCGATTTTAAGTCTTAATTAATCATATTCAACTTTAAGTGTTTCAGAAATTCAGACTTAAGAAATTTTGGGATATGATGAAGGGTAAATGTCCAAATCTCAAAGTGTGAAGTCATTAATTATCTCTTGACCATGATTAACTTAATTAATTAAAGTTTAATACTTCAACATTTTGGTGCTTCGGTGATTTGTGAATTAGTTCTTTGTTATATTTCCGAAGGGTCATCTCCCGTAGTGACGAGTCGCCATTGACGTCATTCTAGATGACATGTCAAGAAGTGAGGTGCCACGTGTTACTTGGAATCGTATGAATCTTAAAAAAAAAATGTCAGAAATGGGTGCCACGTGTCAAATCAGGGAAGACTTAAAATATACAAGTGTACTACGACTCGTGTCCTTTAAAGGTTTAGGAAAAGTGATGAATGTACACTTTTGGGTTTTAGGGCTTTTATCATTAATACTTAAACGCCCGAAGCTTCGGAGTGACCTTTAGTGATTTACCTCTTTAATAATTAGGTGGATCCAAAAATCCAGAGATATTAGGATCATTCGATCAAACAAAAAACTTCATCAACGGTGGATATCACGCATGCCTTATTACTAGTTAACCATAAATGAATTTGATTTAAAATTCAAAAGTTATTTTCTAAGTTACCATTTTGGGAAAGATTATATTTTCATGAGGTGAAGAATATAAAGCTCAAAAGTTCAGAATTGTATGTGTTCCAACATAGGCTCCATCTGGGGATCACGTCTCCTTGTGAGAGACAAAAGAATAGTAGACCAAGTGCCTTTATTGGGTAAATGGAGTCATTATTGCATTTCTGGGAAGCACTTTTTGGGAATAAATCATACAGAGAAAAATTGAACTTTGACCGAATCTCAAAAGACCTTCAAAACATACCTAATTATTGATCTCAAGTTAGGCTATTAATAATTTCCCTTTCCTAAAATTGAGTTTGGATTTGTTTAAGATAATCAAAACAACTTTAACTGAAATATCAAGCTTTGGTCAATTCCATTCGCATCAAGTTTAAGTGAATTTAACAATTTATTTAGGGAATCCCTTGTTGGTTTAGAATGTAAATATTACTGAAAAGAGAACTAGATACCAGATTATGTTATATACATGTATGACAACCTTACAGATATCATAGATATTGCTTCACTTCCAGCGAGCCTGTTCAGTACCATGGTGAAGTTATCTGCATCTCCCATTGAATTTCCTTTCACCACTTCAATTCGCATTTTGCTGAGATGAGGGCAATCATTACATGAATTTCCTTTCATCATCTATTTTTGGACAAAATGGGGGCAATTGAATTATGAATTTCCTTTCACCATTTGTCTTGGAATAGATGGGGGCAATCAGATTATGAATTTTCTTTCACCATCTGTCTTATATTTTAATATTTTTGAAGTGGGGGCAATCAATTTGTATGTATCATACAAGGGATGATATCTTCTTAAAATTTAATAACGAAGGCCTGTCAACATTTTTTTTTTTATTGTACTTTGGACTAATTCCCTCCCGATCTTCAATACACCTTCGCCTATAGGGAAGATTTTATGGGAATTTTTATTTTTCAGGGATTGACCTTGAGCGAATTAATAAGTTTAAAATATGACAAAAGAGCTAAATTTATCAGGATTAGCCTAGACATACTTTATTTCAGTTAAAATCATAGGAATCATAAAGATTTTTGCCTAATCTCGTTTTGAAGGTATGTTTTTAAGTTTTCAGAGTCAAGGTGAAATTCTTTCTTTCTATGAAGACCAAGGGAAAGATAGAAAAATTTATAAGTGAACAAAATCCTTGGTATAGGCAAAATAAAATAGAACGAGGGCTCAAAAAGGGTCTGACGTGGAATAATTTCATTCCCACATAAGTTTGTTTAATGATTTTCGAATTTCCTTCTCGACCTCTTTTTATTCTTATTTCTTTTTCTTTTTATTTCATTTGATTTGGATAAGGTTTTAGAATTAATCTATAAATTTATACTTTTCTGATCCTTGATCAGGTGACAATATTTACATGGGTAAAACATTGTTTATATCCGATAAGATTTCCTTAGAATTTTAGCTTGAACTATAAGTATAGGAGTTCATACCTCAAATTTCATTTATATTTTCAATCAACCCAATCATTAATTCATCACCTGTTTTGAAAACTTAGTGTTGGATTCCAATACCTCCTCATCTCTCATCTGATAGTAAGTATTCTGCACGGGAACCAAATGGGAAATGTCAGAAAATTTCGCAGAATAGAAATGATATGCAATACAAATATTTTATATTTGCTTTTATGATATCAAATAAGACTTGGTTTATTTACAACAAAAGTAAAATTTGGGTAATATACAAAAGGAAAATAAAACTACAAACAAAAAACAGAAAGTGAATGTCAATATAAAACGGTATATACAATGGGAATCTGGAAAAATGATTATTGCATAAAATGTTTTAGGTAACGCCCGTTGATAGGAGCGTCAAGAATTTTTCCGTTGAGATTTTCTAGTAAGAAGGAATTTTTCCCCTCAGCAGCTGCAATCCTGAATGGTCTGAACCAGAGATGGTCGAACTTGTCGTGTTTCCATGCATCTTCTTTTCTAGCATCCCACTTTAAAACTAGATCTCCAAGAAGAAACTCCCTGGCTTTAGCCTTTTTATCGAAAAGGGCCTTCATATTATCTTGGTACTTCTGAAGTTTGTCATCTACTTCAGCCCTATTTTGTTGGACTTCAATTATTTGATTTATTCTTCTTGTAACATCATTTGTCTCTTCATTTGCATCTTTCCAGATCTTCATCACAGGAAGAGCAAGATTGATAGGAAGGACGATGTCAATACCATAAACCATTTGAAAAGGAGACATACCTATTGATTTCTTGGTGTCGATTTGATTCACCCATAAGGAGTATTTCAAGTGAACGTTCAAAGCCTTCTTATTTTTTGTCAATACCTTTTTTATTATAGTCATCAAACTCTTGTTGGATGATTTAGCCAACCCATTCCCTTGAGGATAGTAGGCTATAGAATGTCCTAACACAATGTTGTATTTTTGGCAGAAATTGACCATTGCCATAGATTTGAAAGATTGGGCATTGTCAATGACTATTTTTCCAGGACAACCAAATCTTGATAGGATGTTCTCTTCCAGGAAATTTATTACTACCGAATCTGTAGAATTCTGAGTTGGAATGGCTTCGACCCACTTCATGAAGTAATTGGTAGTGGTTAAAATCCATTTATGTTGGGCACTTGACTGCGGATGGATTTCTCCAATGAAATCTAGACCACATTGTTGAAAGGGAGGTTCTGCTTTGACTAGGATTAAAGGTAGTGCAGGGAGCTTTTACTTACCAGAGAACAGTTGGCAAGAGTTGCAGGCTCCGACCTTGGCATTTACATTAGTAAATAATTTTGGCCAATAATATCCATCTCTTAAAATCTTATAGGTCGTTGCCCTCCAGGCGTGATGTCCTCCAGGCATGATGTCCTCCACATACTCCTTCATGAAATTCATTTATGACTCCTTTTGTTTTAGATTCTGTTAAGAAACTTAACAAGAAACCTAGAGGATCCTAAAGTACATCAAGCCATTAATTGCGTGCAGCTTCAAAGTTCTCACCTTGGATGGAGTCATGTCATTCGGGCACTGAAGGGCAAGGAGGTATGAAACAATATCATGATACCAGGCAAAAGAAGAAAACTTATCTTTGATCTGGATTGTAGTGGTTTGATCATCAAGTTCCTCTATATCTAGGATATATCTGCGTGATTCCAGGTGGTTTATCCTGATCGCCTTGAAATTTGATTCTTCTAACAAGTTCGTCAGGCCTTGACCTTTGACTAGCTTGGTCAAAATCACTTCTATATCAAACTCTTGAATTTTAGCCAACCACCGACCTCTTTTTCTGTCACTGTCTAGTTGGACCAAGATGTCTTTGACAACACTTGTTGGCATGTAAGTGATTATTTTAGAAAGCAACGCATATGCTCTGAAAGCTTTAAGAGCTTTCACCATTGCGTAAGCTTGTTTTTCAAGTATATCATATTTTAATTCTCCATCCCTGAGACTTTTACTGAAAAAGGCTATCGATTGCTCAAAAACTTATTCGTTCTTTTGCAGGAGAACTGCTGTGATAGTATGTTCATAAGCAAAAGAGAAGATCAAGAATTCGTTGGTATAGTATGGACCGGCTAAAACTGGTTCTTCGCCTATAGCTTTCTTGACTCGCTCGAATGATTCTTTAACTTCAGTGGTCCATTTCACTTCAATGTGTTTCTTCAACATATCTGTAATTAATTTAATTATTTCAGTGAAATTGGGAATGAATCTTCTCAAAAAGTTCATATGTCCTAAAAAAGATTGAATTTCTTTTTTGTTCCTAGGAATATTAATTGTTTTTATAGCCTCGACTCGCTTAGGATCAACCTTGATTCTTTCCTTTCACACTATATGACCCAAGAGCTTACCTTCTTGCATAACGGAGTGTGATTTCTTAGGATTAAGAGACAAATCGAATTTTCTGCATTTCTCAAAAGTTTGTTTGAGGTGTACCAGATGTTCTGCATCAGATTTGGAAAAAATTGTTCGATCATCTAAGTAAATAACAACAAATTTGTCTCTCTCACCGATGAAAGCTATATCCATCGCTCTCTGGAAAGTAGCCACTACGTTCATCAAACCAAATGGCATTTTATCGTACATGAAAGTTCCCCACAGAGTGGTAAACACAGTCTTTTCTTTGTCATCTTCAAAGACAACAATTTGATTATATCTTGAAAAACCATCAATCATGGACATTATGTTAGCTCCAACTACTTTTTCTAGGACATGATCCATTTTTTGTAGTGGGTAGTTGTCTTTGAGGGATGACCGATTTAAATTTCTAAAATGTACACAAAGTCTTATTTCTCCATTTTTCTTCTTGATTAGTACCAAATTTGCTACCCATTTGAAATACCTGAGTGGAACGATAATCTTTGCATCGAGAAGCTTCTTGACTTCCCTTTCTATCACTAGTAAGAGGATAGGATTTATCTATCTAAGCTTCTGCCTGAAAGGTTTGATACCATGCTTCAAAGGAATCTTATGTTCAATTACATAGGTATCGTAAGTTTTTAGATCACCATAAGACCATGCAAAGATGTGTTTATACTGTCTGAGAAACTCAACCTACTTACTCTTCATTTGGACTGGAAGGTATTTAGATATCTTGACCAGTTTAGGATTTTCCACGGTTCCTATATTACAGTCTTCAATCTCTTCAGGATGAGGTCGTAAGGTAGATTTTAAAAGTATGTCATCATGGTCAAATAATCTTTTTAAGGGGATCAAACCTCTAGGGATATGATTGTTTTTTTTTTTTTTTTTGACGAGAACAGTTAGCTTGTATTAAGCGGCTTTCTGGCAAGCCAGAATCTGAGAGTTACAAATCTGAAGAAGGTTGGTGACCTCTAACAGTGCTGCCAACCTTCTTGTGAATGTATTGGGAGTCCAATCCCATTTGCTTCTTGAGCTAATTCGAGAAAATGACAAAAAATGCATACATTAATAAATTCTCACAAATTGTGAGCACAGTAGGAGACAGAAGCAGAGCATTAAACCGAGGAGAATGAAATTTTCCCCTTAAAAAAGGGATCCAACATTTTCTGAGAGCCTAAAGAAATGTTGGAGGCCGCCTCCTTTTCTCTGCGCACTTTGTTGGTCTTTCGCCCTCGGGTAAGGGGTGGAGACGGAGCTGAAATGTCTTCAGTTTCAGAAGTTTCTGCAGTGCCGCTAGAGGGGACTGAAACAACCAGACCTGCAGGGGCAGAGGGTTCCGGATCTGAGGTCCGAGTTTCTCTTGCTGCTACTGGGGGGGTGGAATCCGGAAGGCTTTCGTCTACCGGAGGGTTTCCTTTAACTGTTGTTGTTTCGAGATCGAGGGCTTCATCTTCCTGCAGCGCATCAAAACTGTTTTTGTTTTCTAGAGTTGTCTCAGCTGGATGAGTGGCCTTCAGAGCCTGGGGATCCTTTCGCCTTGGCTGTCTTCGTCGGTTAGATACTGGTTGAAAGTCATATTCTTTGACTGGTCCCGGCTCCTCAGAGGCTTTGGGGCAGCTTTTTGCGAAATGACCATAAGCATGGCACCGGAGGCACTTAAAAGGAATTTGCTCGTAGTCCAGCTCTTGGATATGGCACCATTCCCCTAGGGAGAGCTTAATGGCTTCCGGAAGGCCTTTCTCGAGGTTAACCTCAAGACAAATTCGAGCGCAGGTATACTGATCCCCTTTCGGCGCCACACTGTCCAGGAAACGCCCAAGCTTGTTTCCAATGTCCTCCAGAGAGATTTTCCCCCAGAGATGCAAGGGATGATGAGGCAGCCTAACCCAAATAGGGGCTTGCAGTGATCTCGGATCCTGGATTGAAGTCAGGGGTCCAGGGGGCTAAGAACAACCCTCTTGCCCCCATGAAATAGGGTCCAGATCTGAAAACTAGATCCCGATCCTCTGTCCTCGAGAAACTGAAGACAAAAAAGCCCCGGCCTACTGCGCACAAAGAGAGTTCTCCATGTATCAGTGACTTCCAACGATCATCCATCCATGCCTCCACCGTTTTGGTACTGGGCCATAACCCCGTGAACTTTTCGATGAGGGCTTTTTCTGCTAGAAAGAGGGCAAGATTGCATGGCTCCTCTGAGACAGCTCTAGTGAAGGGATCTCTTCCATCTTCTTAACAAACTTAGACGAGAGAGAAGGCTTGGATTTAGGTCCTGCCGAGCGGACTAACGCTTTGAATGCTTCCAAAGGATCTTCTTCCATCTTGGCAATCGGATTCGGGGCCATCGTAGTAGGGTGTCGACCACTAGCAAACAAGAGGACGGAGCAAAAACGCAGAGGCACAACCGCTGCTCAAAAACACATGCAAAACGTAGGCGAGCTCTGAAAAACGCCGATCTGCGGCCCTGTATCCAGAAAGCAAGGGGTCGGCTGCTACAGAAGGAGATCCGCGACCACCAACGAACAAATCGGTCGACCACCAGCAAACTCGCAGAGGGAGGTCGATTGCTGCTCCAAAACGCATGAAAAGACGTAGGGGGGACGCTCACGCCGATCCGCGGCGTATGGCCTGCTGCTACAAGCGAATCCGTGCCCCTGCAATCGAGAAATCAGAGCAGAGGCAGCTAGGGTTTAGGCCCTAGCCGCAATGGCATTCCGCTTCGCTTCATTTCGCCTCTCTCTCCCAGACGTTGACACAACTATCTTAATCCTCTTGAAGTGACTCTTAAAAAAAAAAAAGGGATATGATTGTTCTTAAGCACAAGAATACGGTGATTTGTGATCTTATCCTGGAACTTTTCAGGGTCTTCACCTTCCTGCATGACCCAGATAGGATCGTTTTGGTTTTCCGGATCTATGTGAGTCTGAAAGAACTCGTCGACCATTTCAAGGAACTGTTTAATTTGTTTGTCGTCTTCAAAGACTTTCCAGTGCTAAACATTATTTGGGATCGAAGGTCTGTGTCTCATTTCGATGTGATATTTCAGTTTTAGGATAGTAGGTGGTACAAACGTCGCAACCTCTTTGGCTAAAGAGTCGGCTTGCTGATTTTCCATTCTAGGAATAGAGTGAATATTAAAGGATGAGAATAAATTCTCTATCAAATCCCAGGCACAATTTCTGCATGACCTCAGCCTTGGATGCTAAGCTTGATACTATTGCTTTATTTTTTTCACAATAAGCTCTGCATCACCATAAACTATTAGATGTTCAATTTTTAACTTTCTGGCTGCCTCTAGTCCTAAGACTAGAGCTTCATACTCACATAAATTAGTTGTATAATCAATATCCCACTGTAATCTATATGAAAAGGGGATAACGTACTCACCTCCTGGCGCTACAAATAACACTCCAGCCCCTGCTCCTTCCCAGGACAAAGCACCATCAATTTTTTTTTCCATACTCCTTCTCTACTATTTACACTTTTCTTTGTTTTTTCCACTTTTTTATTTTCTTCTTCTGTACATTCTTTGAAATCATCATCTATCGATTATATACAATTTCCTAAGTCCTGATCAGAAACATAGACTGGGTAATTGTTTGGATTGTGAGGGTCACTTACTATATACGCCAATCTTGTTTCTCTGTATAGTCACGTGAATTGCCCACAAAAAATGGGGATTGTAGCGTAAGTCATGTCCAAATGAAGTGATCCTCCCAATTTGGTGCCCCAAGATCTGGATAGAAGCATGCCATACTTGGCAGGGACGTCAACAACGACTACATCCATAAGTATACTTTTTACAGGAATCTGTGCAAGATTTACTACCAAATCTTTGATCATGCCTAGACACTTAACTTTTCTGGAATCAAACGAATACAAGTGTTGATAAGGTCTAGTAATTTCGAGGCCTAATTTCTCCATGATAACTTTAGGCATTAAATTATGGGAAGCCCCAGAATCTAACATGCAGTTGTGGAGTAAATGGTCATGCACAATTAGTGTAATATAAAATGGAGCGACATAATCCTTAGTGTTTTCGATATGTGGACCGAACATGATCATAGGTCTTTCATCCTGTAGATTAATAACATCTTCATGACATTCAACATCAGAAAAATTTATCACTTTAGAAATTTTCTTTTTATAGATCGGGTTTTTTGTAAGCTCAATCAGAGGCATGGGGATTTTAATTTTGTTAAGTTCACTTTCTAAACTGAAACCTCCGATTGTGTTTTCAATTTCTTTGGTTGGAAATTCTGCTTCTATATTGTCCGGTCTCCTAGTTTGCATTGCTCTTGTTTCAACTGGCTTTGTCTAGGCAGCTTGTGTTTCGGTCGACGGTTTAGTAGCTGCTGCCTCATTCATTTTATTTCGTGACAAAATCTTTTTTGGTGGAACATTCAAAAGATTTTTTTCTCTGGGCCTTAAATCATACTTTTGTTGGAGTTCGACCATTATAAAGTCGGTGAGTCCCCTATATGCAGATTCTCCAAGATTATTGATGCTTTATTCATTATTAAACAGGGATTCTAGATCCAAAGACTTTTCATATTCTTGTCTGGTTAAATGTGGTGTTGAGCACTCAACACACCCTAAAAAGCTTTTGTCAAAATTTTTAACTTTTTGGGCACCACTTGATCTTTGAACTGTCTGATTTGACTCCATGTTGAGAAATATTTTGTCTTTGCTTATTGTCATGACTCTCATCATCTATTCAGGTTTGTTTGAACTTATGAAACCCCATGACTTAAAAGGCTGTAACACTTGATTAAAGAATCAACAGCCAAAACACTTCACCTGACACACTTAGATTTAGCATCAGAAGGAATTCAAAGAAGGAAAAGAGCCACTTGGGAAACCTCAGCCACCAAGCGTCGATGTCCATCGACATCGACAAAAGGAAGTTTTTGTTTGCATCAAAGTTTGGCATAAGGATATAGCCGATTCCCCTTCAACATCGATAAAGACGAGGGGAATAGACGTTAACAAAGAAATAAACGATATCGTCGATAGCTGATACCTGACGCGCTTATCGAAATTGGGGTAAACCTAAAGGGATCTCCACAAACATTCTAACTGCGCTAAAGGATATTCCCGATCGTCGATCCCCGATTCGTTTTTGGCATCAAGACTTTTTCGAGGAAGCTAATCCGAAGAAAACACTTGATAGGTTTATCACTGATCGCCGATCCTGGATACTTTTTTGACATTGACAAGCTAAGGTTTGTTATAGAACAAATAACTTAATGAAAGTCCTAACTCCGATTAATACACGCGAATTAGGTCACCAGTCTTCAACACCACGTGTCATTACCATATTGGAGAACTGCACTGTCTAATTTTACCCCGAGTCATTCTTGGTTCCCTAGGTCCGAATCACTCCTCCGAGTCAGCTTTTCCACGGCAACATTGTACAGTAAGATTGATCGGCGTCAGAGATTTTTGCAGAAGGAAATCAACGAAAACATTCATAACACATCCCCGATCCCCGATCCACTCACTGGGAGAGTGACATGATGGTATGTTTTAGCGTTAAATATTATCAGATTTTGGGCATTTAAGGAGCTAATTAATACCAAATCCCACATTAGTTGCTACCTCGTGCGCTAATCAAAATAGCTGTTTGAAATCATCGATAGACTACATCACCCTCGCTCCTTCGCCGTCAACCCACGATGAATTTAAGTTATGGCGATTCGGCGGTAGATCTATTTAAATTTCACTCATCACCCGAATTTAATGGCTGATGCGACACAATAAGTTCTTCCTTGGTTTAAATTCTCTTGAGCCAAACGAAATCATTCTGCGTGCAAGGAAATTCAGAGCATCCGAAGAAGCAAAACGAGTAATTTGAATGCTGCAGAGATCCCGTGAGTATCAACCAGTTTTAGCAAGATTTACAGGTATGTATCCAAGTATGTGAATTTTATATGGTTACAGTTCGTATATTTTATCTATTTTTTTTCTTTACACAGTCTCTAAAGTTTTATTTTGAGTTGCAGGAACAATGCCGCCAAGAAATCCAACAACCAGACGATCGCCGAGGGAACTGAAGCTGAAAGAACCAGAGGTAGGTGAAGGCTCCTCTACACGGGTTGCAAAAAAATTAGAATACACGCCGAGATCGAATCATGTCATCAAAACAACAACGAATAAGGTTTTTTCAGCCTCCGACATTTGGAGACACATAAGCAAGCACGGGGTCGAATATGGCGCTCCCACAGTGGGGAGAACTCTTTAACAAGATCAGTCGAGAGGAATACCCATAATATATACCACACAATGATCTAGATCTTAGAGCGCTCGACGACAAAGTGTTCCTGAACATTTGATGATTGTACCTGCATATGGTGGTGAGTAGAACCCGAAGTCTTCATGAAAAATGCCCAGGACTGGGATGAGGTGGTAGCAAGGATGGCCGACCACAAAATGGCTAGGTTCAGGGCCATGAGCCTGGATGAACATGAAACGACCATAGAGAAATCAACTCAAGAGGCCCTTAGAGCCAAAGAAGAGGTCAGAGCGACATAAGCAACAGAGGTTCCCCTGGTGGCCCCGGTACAGGATAGAGGATTCCCTATGACATATGACGCATGGGAAAGGGGATTTCTCATGATAGAATAGGTGCAACGAGTAATTGATCAGCTGCAAGACGACCCCAACCTCATAGAAATGATAGGGACCCCTGTCGACAACCCAGATGAAAGATGGGTAGGTCCGAGTGGCTCTGAGCTGATAGAAATTGATGAAGTCGCCGTCTCAGATAACCCTGAAATTACAATGCCACAGGCTGAATCACCGGAGGATGTTTCAGCTCATCCAGAGACAGTAGGAATATTAGGGAGAACAAGTGCACCAAACCCCCTCCTTGAATTGATAAACATCTATGATGATGAAGAAAGTCGGGAGGTATCCCTGGTGACTCCTGTACAAGTCACAAAGGAAAAGGATCCCAAGAAGGCATCTTCCCCAACTCCCGACGCTCAAATTCAGAGCCCTTCACAGAATGACCAGGAGGTTGAAAGTGTCTTATACACTGAACTACTCGAGGTACCAGAAACTCAAAAGGACAGTCTAACCGACAAGCCAGGGTCAGGCGAACAAAAAGAAGAAGCTCCTCAGTAGGAAATCGACATCTCAATGACCAATTATCAAGTAAGTACCGATCCTACCCCCGATGCTTCAATATTAACCAGTAATCAACCTCCCGATGAGAAAAAAATAGAGGCCGGGCCTTCTGAACACATGGAGGAGGTTCAAGAACCTAGCCTTGAACAAATATACACCATCGAGAGCCTGGGAAATATGCTCACCTGGGGAGATCATCAAATCCTCGAACTCATGGATGAAGTCGATGACATACATGCCATCGCCTATGACTGGAAAAGGAAAGCTTTCGTGTAGAGAACCACCAAGAAGAGGAGGATTACTCTAGATCGCTCCATCCTCATCACCACAAAGGAAAAAATGATTAACATAAAACATGCCAAGACATCCGAACTTATCGATGCAAGGATGGAAATCACAGATGCCACCCTGGACAAAGTGAAAAGGGATGAAGAGGAGATGACTGTTTCTCTGAAGGAATTGGAACATTTGCACCACCTGGAAAAATATTACCAGGACACCACACAGGCCATGATGTTCTTGAAGAGCGAATTCCAGGAGTCCTATAACAAATTTACAGATGAGCGACACCTATTCACTGCAAGGATAACCGAGCTTCAAGAAGACACCATCATGGGACTAGCAACGTGCAAGGATGTGGAGAGGTGGTACGAGAAAGCACACCAAGCCATGGAAAGGATTCACTATATCAACGCGGTGCAACAGGGCCGAGACGCTGAAGAGCACGACATCCGAGTGCTAAGTGAAAGCAACATCGATCGCATAAGGAAATCGACCGAATATTGGGTAAAAATGGCACAGGAACCTCATCAGGAAATCCAAGAGAAATGGGTCAAGTGTGAGAATAGTTGGACCAAGATCAACTCGACAATGAGAGACATCGGCCTCCTCGAATTCGGTACACCCGATGACTTTTTTGACTTGCGCGACATAGTAAAATCACATGCCAAACAAGACTCATCGTGGGCTGCAGAAATAGAAAAGGTGGCAGACATGGTGCCAGGACCGGTGCAACGGTTCATGGAGCACCCGATCAAATATTGAGCCATGTTGCAGTAGTTAAGTGCCAGAATTGTCAAGTATCGGGCACGCCTCCAATGGAACAACATAGATTCCCGTATACTAAGACACGTGAGGATCTCTTCGTCAAGTGGTCGAAGTACGAGAATATTCACCCACTCAAGTGAGATGATTTGATGACTCTTTGAAGACTGATAGAAGAAAGAGCCATGTGGAGAGTTTTGTTTTACTTAACTACACTTTAATAGTTATTTTTAGTTAATATTATGTTATAAATAAAAGGATCAACATGTTAGCAAAGGTTGATGGTTGTTGCAAAGACCCTCATTTTTTGGATTTGTAAAGAAGTATTTCGAAGCCGCCTTAATTGAGAAGTCTTGTTTAGGACCAGAGACAAGTTTGTGTTTTTCATCAAAAGTGTGTATGATTGGATGTGGAGAAGAACTGTTTCTGATCTCATCTAATAAATGGATGCTGTAATGAGTATGAGCTTCTAAATCTGTTGATAAGTTGACTGATTCAATGTTTTTTTTACAGTTCTCGTCTTTAATGATGAAAAGTAAATCGTTGTGTTAATATGTGATTGATGATCAGAGTTAAGGAAACTATTTTTCTTGCCATCGTTTATCGCATGCATGTTTTCTTCTGATGAATTGTGTCTCAGTCAATAATCAGAACACCAATAGGTTAATGTATTAGTACTAGAACCGTGATAGAGAATCATTGTCTGGATGCTAGAGTAAAAGGGTTATCCCAAGCTCAGCCTTCTCCAGTAGTTAATTTTTCCCACCTTGTTACCAATTTGGTTTATATTGACTTTTATCTTGTATTGGTCCCACCTATAAGAGAAAATACAAAGAAGAGAACGTTCGAACTGAAGGATAAGCTTTCACTAGAAAACGTAAAGCCCATCGATTATTTGGTCGGATCGCAAGATCTGGAGAACCATTCCACTATTAAACGCTGCAGAGTCTAATTGGGCCTCGGTGGCGGGTTTGGTTCCTGCTGTTGAGTTAAAGGAATTTAGGACCCCTCAACATGTGGCTCAATATTGTCATCACTAAGGTTGTTCAAGTCTTCTTCTAACTCCTCATAATTTTGCATATCATCTCTCTGCATAAAATTT
>ML799682.1:205576-225359 GCA_009831015.1 Picea engelmannii
ACAAGATGATTCAAAATGAAAATGTCTCCTTGATATATATAGGAGACTAGGAGGTATAATTACAACTAATGGCCTAAAGCCGACATAAATAAAATAACATTACTAATATAATATGCCCCAATTAAGGGGTAATGAGCCAATATTAGGGCTTAACAGATTTGTGAATTAGTTCTTTATTATATTTTGAAGGGTCATCTCCCGTAGTGACGAGTCGTAGTTGACGTCATTCTAGATGATGTGTCGAGAAAAGTGAGGTGCCATGTGTCAACTCAGGGAAGAATTAAAATATACATGTGTACTACGACTCATATCCTTTAAAGGTTTAGGAAAAGTGATGAACGAACACTTTCAGGTTTCGAGGATTTTATCGTTAAGACTTATCAAAACGCCCGAAGCGTGAAGCTCCAGAGCGACCTTTAGTGATTTACCTATTTAATAATTAGGTGACTCCAAAAATACGGAGATGTTATGATCGTTTGATCAAATGAAAAACTTCATTAATGACGGATATCACACGCGCCTTATTACTAATTAACCAGAAATGAATTTGATTTAAAATTCGAAAGTTATTTTCTAAGTTACCGTTTCGGGAAAGATTATATTTTCATGAGGTGAAGAATATAAAGCTCAAAAGTTCAGAATTATATGTGTTCCAACACTGGCCGAGCTTCCTTCTTCCCAAGAGCCTGAAATGCGGAGCTTAACCACTAACAGACCGAAAATGCAACAAGGAACAATGCTAGGGTGACGACCCATAGGGGGAGTATGGAGTGACGTGCATTTACTACACGTCGCTTCCATATCCTATCTTATTCAATTTGACATACAAGACAACCAAACATTCACCAATCCATTAACCATGTATTCAATGCCCAAACAATTGAAATATGCGACGATATCCCTTTCCCAATGCGCCATCCAAACATTTACACGTTAACCTTTGCCAAGATATATTCCATATCATATATTGCAATGCTATATGCGCCCAAATCAAATCAAATGAAAATCACATAGCCACTAACCAACCATATAATATTTAGGACTAACATTAACATCTCTTTACTTTTCCATTTGCATATATCCCTTAACATAGCTCAAACATAACTTCTTTTCTTTTAAGAATTTTTTGTATAGGTTTTCTTCTGTTGTTTTGATTATGTTATCACTAACATATCTCTTGTATATATGTGGCTAGGTAGTCAATCACAATGATTTGTGACATGATTAAATCATAAAAATTGTAAATACATGCCCATCATAACAAAAAGAATGTTTGAATTGCAGAAGCATTTCATAAAATGCATCATCCACCTGTTACTATGTCAAAGTGAACCCAAGACTGCATTGTCAACCACGAAATACTGTGTAAGCAACATCAAAACAACAACAAAAAAATGTGTGATATGTCTATCTTTGAGTCTCCAGTCTACAAGGGAGTCCCACCTACTAGTATTATATTATTATCATAGTTTAAATAATAGGACTTTAGCAATACTTTTCAGGCAGAATTCATCGTTGCGATTTTAATCGTCAACAACCTGGTGACTCCATAGGGAAATATGTTTCCAACATATTAAGAACTCAGAGTGTCTGGTTTTGCATACCAAGTAACATCAGATCAAGAAGATACAAATCATAATGATTATGCAACAAGGGGAAGTGAGCGGATTTAATGGAAAAATGACCGGGAATTTGGGAATAACTCATGGAAAGTGTTAAGTATGAGGGGATTTATCCCTGTAAGCATAATCATTAAACTAAAATTTGATCTTGACTTCAAGGAGAAATTTTTTCTGAACTTTCTCTTTTGAATCTCGAATGGATGAAGAAACAGAAAGTAGAAGTGGGATGCAACCAACTATCCCATAAAACAACAATGAAAGCAGATAGAAAATTCAATGATGCCTTCAAGGGGAACATCATAACAACCGTGTAAGCATGATTGCTATTGATTAAAAATACTTTAAACTCTTCAAGTTGGTTCCACGTAATGTTTTAAGTGAGAACCGTTAGTGCTGTAGGAAAACAATCCCTCTTGTAAATCCTTTAGAATGTAAGAAGTTGCACCCAGGACAAAAGCGATCTTGAAAGGAACCAACCATAATTTTTGAAACTTTGAATGTCTTCCTCTATCAGCATGAGCTAAATCCCACAACAATACCTTCTCATTGAATTTAAATTTGAAAGCTTTGACACTATTGTTGAAATATTTTTTAACAGTCTCTTGTCTTCTCTTTATATTACCCAAGGTAAACGTCCTTTGCTCCTCTAAAGCCAAGAGTGCATTCATCCTCTGTGAAACATCAGAATAATTTAAATCTTCAACTTGTAGCATTAACCTTAAGGAGGACAATTCCAACTTAGTAGGAAGATGTTAGAATATGAGCTTGATTTCTTATGTGTATTAATTCTTTTATTTTCTTCAACACTTTGATTCCAGCTTAATACACTTCAACAATACCAAATCATAACCGAATAACATTAACTATGTAGATAAGTAAGCATGGACATCAATGACACATATCCCCTTGGGAAACCCTGTACAGGGAGAAAAACCCAACAAAAAATATTCCTTTATTGCGTTAATAATGTATGATCACTTACAAATATACACCATGGATGTTCTTTTCTTAAAGAGCTTGCCAAGATGACTCTGACCTGACAAATACCTAAGAGACCTTGCTGAAATACACCTTTGATATGTTGCCTCTATTGTTGATATACGACACTGATATGTTGTTAATATACACCTCTATTGCTGATATACAACACTGAAATGCTTCTTTGGTAAGTTGCCTCTTTATCACTGATATGCGCCTCTATTGCTTCACCCTTAACCTGCATATCAAAACTGTGTTGAAGAGAGGGGTCAACCTCTGCTTATATAGGCTGAAGAAGAGAAGAGGAGAGGCTCAAAATAATAACTTGTTTGCATGCTTTAATCATAACTTAGCTTCATACTTTAGTTTGAACTTAGAACTAGACTTGAGACTGGCATACTTTAGTTCGAAAATGGAACTAGACTTGAGACTTCAGTTACAACTCAACATTACACTTTAGTTCGAAAATAGAACTAGACTTGAGACTGGTATACTTTAGTTCGAAAATAGAACTAGACTTGAGACTTCAGTTACAACTCAACATTACACTTTAGTTCGAAAATAGAACTAGACTTAAGACTTCAGTTACAACTCAACATTACACTTTAGTTCGAAAATAGAACTACACTTGATACTTCAGTTGCAACTCAACATTACACTTTAGTTCGAAAATAGAACTAGACTTAAGACTTTAGTTACAACTCAACATTACACTTTAGTTCGAAAATAGAACTAGACTTGGTACTTCAGTTGCAAATCGACTCTTTACAAGGCAATTCGAAATTCTCTTCATGGTGGATAATGTTACACGTGCCAACGCACTAGATCAATACATTTATATCATTTGCAATATTAGGAATATTGTTTGTTTCTAGCTCATAGGAATTTTATATTCAACCTAAATTTTGCTAGATGCCTTGGCTCACAAGGTTTAACTAGGCTCACAGAGGTTGTACGTCCCCCCTGATTTTTGCACTAGTCTGTCTATGCTCATAGAGGTTGTATGTTCCCCCTGACTTTTACACTAGACTGTCTATGCTCACAGAGGTTGTACGTTCCCCCTGAAATTTTCATTAGACTCACATAACATCTCGTTCGTCCTGACTTTTGGTTTGACTCACAGAGGTTGTACGTTCCCCCTAGCTTTTTTCAATACCTCACAAGACTGGTTGATTCTCCAAATCTCCCTGGCTAGCCTCAGGGTGGCCCATATGACCTCTCATTGGAGAATGACTATTGATGCTACTAAATTTAACACTCCCTCTTAGCGAGGGGGTCATTCTCAGCCACACCAAGCTTGCCTCTCAGCTGCAAAAACTGTCTCAAGGTTAGAGGCTTGGTCAGGATATCAACTACCTTCTCGCTCGTGGCTATGTACTTTAACTTTACAGTTTTTCTCTGGACCAAGTCTTAGATATAGTGGTACCTCATGTCAACATGTTTTGACCTATCGTGAAATACTGGGTTCTCTGTTAATTTTATGCAACTTTGATTATCACAGTGAATCACCATTTTCTCGAGCTTGTCACCAAACAACCTAGAAACCAATTTTCTGAGCCATACTTCTTCCTTGCTAGCATCACTTGCTGCAATGTACTCAGCCTCTACTATACTCTGGGCAATGGATCCCTTCTTCTGGCTTGACCAAGAGATCATAATGGATCCTAAATTGAAGCAGTATCTGGAAGTATTCTTCCGATCCACTAGGCTTCCTGCCTAGTCAACATCTGCATACCCATGCAAAAATAAACCACCACTGGATGGATATCTCAGACCATAAGTAATGGTCTCTTTGAGATATCTTAAGATGTGATTTGCTGCCACACAATGTCTCTGTCTAGGTTCAGTCATGAACTGACTCATTGCAATCATTGCATAGCATATATCTAGCCTAGTGTGGATCATGTACATTAATGATCCAATCAACTGCCTATACATGATGGGATCCACCAAATATGAACCTGTATTAGAATCATGCAACTTCCTCAGGTTGGTAATCATCAGAGTAGACATGGATTTGCAATTCATCATACCAGACCTCTTTAGTACATCCACTGTGTATTTTCCTTGTGCCAAAATTATCTCGCCCTGTCTTTGCCATACTTCCAATCCTAGGAAGTAATGCATCAAGCCTAAATATTTCATCTCGAATTCTGAGGTTAGCTCCCTCTTACACCAGGTTATTATCCCTTCATCTCCAGTTAGAAAGAGATCACCAACATACATGATTAGTATAACATGCTGGTTACCTCTTACCTTGAAGTACAAATTTGCATCAACATCACTTTTCTGAAAGCCCAGGCTTTTAAGAAAGCCATCAATCCTATCATACCAAACTATGGGAGCCTGCTTAAGACCACCCAAGGCCTTCCTTAACTTGCATACATGAGTGCCTTTGTTATGCAGTACAAAACCATCTGGTTGTTCCACAAAGACTTCCTATTTAATCTTTCCATTCAAGAATTCTATTTTTACATCCATCTGATGTAGCTTCCAACCAAGAACGAAAGCTAAAGCAATAATAGTTAGAATGGAACTATACCTGGCTATAGGGGAAAAAGTATCTTCATAGTCGATTCCTTCTTTTTGAGTGAAGCCTCTGGCTACAAATCTTGCTTTGAACTTTTCCACACTTCCATCAGCTGGATGTTTGATCTTATAGATCCATCTGGAAGAAACCATTGATTTGTCTTTTGTGCTCGACACAATGTCCCAAACATTGTTTTTTATAATAGACCTATATTCCTCAAGCATGGAATCCTTCCATACTTGTAATTTATCTGTTTCTTCAAATGAATAAGGTTTGACATCACTAATGCTGTTCATCAGTGCAACATAGCCTCCAAACCTATGAGGCCTCTTCCTTTCCCTGAAAGTTCCTTTGGGAGAAGCTATCCTTTCTGCTTCCCGCACTATTTCTTTAAGCCAGCCTGGCTTCTTTTTGGTTGGAGATTATTGAAGAGTTATTTCTAACACTTCAACAGGTTCTAGGGGCTCATTACTTGGACCTTCACAAGGTTCCTCCCTCTGATCATTCGACTCTTCATTTTCAGAAGAGGGTGAATCTGGCTGAACTGCTTCTGATTCTTGCTGAAGCTCTCTGGATTTCTTAAATGTGGCTTTCTCATGGAAAGTCACATCTCTGTTTACCTCTATTTTCCTCTAGCCTGGTACATAAATCCTGTAAGCCTTGGAGTTCTCACTGTACCCCACAAAAACCCTTTTCTTGCCTGAGGGTTCCATCTTTGTCCTCTTTTCCTTAGGGACATGAATATACACAGGACACCCAAATATCCTTAGATGCCGTACTTCAGGTTTGATCCCTGAGAAGACCTCTTCAGGAGTCTTGTCCTTCAAGATAACATGTGGAAACCTATTCTGAATATACACAACAGTGGAGGTGGCTTCTGCCCATAAAGATTTTGGCAGATCCTGGTCGAACATCACTGCTTTCGCTGCCTCACAAATTGTCTTTTTTTTCCTCCCAACAACTCCATTTTGCTAAGGGTTATATGGCATGATCAACTGTCTCTTGATTCCTACTGACTTGTAGAAATTCTCAAACTGGAGAGATTCAAACTCTCCTCCACTATCTGTTCTAATAATTCTGATGTGTTTCCCTCTCTTATTTTCAATAAAGGCTTTATACTCTTTGAATTTATCAAATGTGTCAATTTTAGTTTTGAGGAAATATATCCAACATTTTCTTGAGTAATCATCAATAAAAATGACATAATACAAACAACCACTGAGTGAGGGACATGACATGGGACCACATACATTAGAATGAACCAGATCTAAGATGCCCTGAGCTCTATTGTCACTACTAGAAAATGTTTTCTTTATATTTTTACCTAGCATGCATCCCTTACAAATTTCATTTTTACTAGGAGAAATAGAGGGCATGCCACATACCATGTTCTGTAGATATGGAAAAGATTTGTAATGAATATGTCCAAGTATTCTGTGCCACAACTCGCTGGAGCTAGTCGCACCATGAGCCAATGCTTGAACTGATTGTCCTGACACGACGTACAATCCTCCACTACGAGTTACAATGGGTTATGTTGTACTTAAGTGGCTACCTTTAGCCCATAGTAGTGCCTTCTAGTCCTTGAATATAACCGAATATCCCTTGTCCTCAAGGGTTGCAACTGATAGTATATTCTTCTTGAGCCCTGGAACATATAATACTTCATCAACATGAATTCTAGCCCCAGATTCCAATCTAAAGGAGATAGAACATAATCCCTCTATCTTGTAACATTTATCATCCCCAAGCTCAACATGCTCTGCAAAAGATTTTGTCTCGAAATCTGAGAGGATCTCGTTGTACCCTGTCATGTGCTTTGATGCACCACTGTCTACTAACCAAGTTTTGGGCCCCGTGAAAACTGAACTGAATAAGGTAGAAACCAAGTAATATTGTTTTCTATTTTCTTTCTCATTAGAATGACTTTTCTGATTTCTTTTGGATTCATCATCCTCATCAGTTGAGGCATGATGTTTCCATTTCCTTGGATATTTCTTTCTAAACCAACAATATTTAGCAAAATGACCCAACTTATTACAACTAAAGCATTTAATCTTAGATGTATCAATATTCTTGCCTTTGAATGTAACTTTGGTGTTTGGCTTCCTCTCAGAGCCTTTCTAGAAAGTGCCTTTCTTCTTTCCCTTGAATATTGATGCTAAAGATGAGTGCTCTTCTTTCGTTGGCTTGATCTTAGTAGCTGTGCGACTCTCCTCCTGGAGGCAATCATGCCATAACCTCTCAAACATGGGCTGAATCTCTCTCCCACTTACACTGGATAAGAAGGTCTCCCATGAAGAAGGACGACCGTAAAAAATGGCCTGCACTAAATCATCATCATCCACTGTCACCCCTGTGACCAAAAGCTGATCACTGATCTCGACTATCCTGGAATAGAAAGATGCCACATATTCATCTTAATCCATCTTCAAATACTTAAGCTTGTGCTTAAGTGTCCTCTTCTTACTAGGAGCCTATTTCTCATACAGATTCACCAAGGTATCCATACAGTTCTTGACAGTCATTAACGGAGTCATTGCAGAAATTATACTGTCTTTGACTGAGTCAAAGATGATTCGCTTGGCCTTTTCTTGAATCTTCCTACATTATTCGTGGGTTCCTCCACCACTATGGTCACATACTACTCAAGATCATGCTCCTGCAAGATATTTGTTATCCGGACCTTCCACACATTGAAGTTGGTAGCTCCTTCGAGCCTATCCTCGGCCCTGACTGAAATGGAGGATGCCATGGACCTCACACTGGAAGCTTAATCAAGCTAGATTGGATCTGTGTGTACCTGTTGCTGCAATTCAACACGTTTAACACACCCTAAGCTTTGATACCATGTTAGATTATGGGATTGATTTCTTATGCGGATTAATTCTTTTATTTTCTTCAACACTTTGATTCCAACTTAATACACTTCAACAATAACAAATCATAACTGAATAGAATTAACTATGTAGATAAGTAAGCATGCACATCAACAACACATATACCCTGGGGAAACCCTGTACAGGGAGAAAATCCCCAACAAACGATATTCCTTTATTACATTAATAATGTATGATCACTTACAAATATCCACCATGAATGTTCTGCTCTTAAAGAGCTTGCGAAGATCACTCTGACATGACAAAGACCTAAGAGACCTTGCTGCAATACACCTCTGATATGCTGCCACTATTGTTGATATACAACACTAACATGTTGCTGATATATGCCTCTATTGATGATATACATCACTGAAATGCTTCACTGATATGCGCCTCTATTGCTTCACCCTTAACTTGCATATCAAAACTGTGTTGAAGAGAGGGGTCGACCTATGCTTATATAGGCTGAAGAGGAGAAGAGGAGAGGCCCAAAATAATAACTTGTTTGCATGCTTTAATCATAACTCATATTCATACTTTAGTTCGAACTTAGAACTAGACTTGAGACTGGTATGCTTTAGTTTGAAAATGGAACTAGACTTGAGACTTCAGTTACAACTCAGCATTACACTTTAGTTAGAAAATAGAATTAGACTTGAGACTGGTATACTTTAGTTCAAAAATAGAACTAGACTTGAGACTTTAGTTACAACTCAACATTACACTTTAGTTCAAAAATAGAACTAGACTTAAGACTTCAGTTACAACTCAACATTACACTTTAGTTCAAAAATAGAACTAGACTTGATACTTCAGTTGCAACTCAACATTACACTTTAGTTCGAAAATAGAACTAGACTTAAGACTTCAGTTACAACTTAGCATTACACTTTAGTTTGAAAATAGAACTAGACTTGATACTTCAGTTGCAACTTGACTCTTTACAAGGCAATTCAAAATTCTCTTCATGGTGTATAATGTTACACGTGCCAACGCACTAGATCAATACATTTATATCATTTGCAATATTAGGAATATCGTTTGTTTCTAGCTCATAGGATATTTATATTCAACCTAACGTTTGCTAGATGCCTTGACATTTGTTCATGGCTCACAAGGTTTGACTAGGCTCACAGAGGTTGTACGTTCCCCCTAACTTTTTCACTACTCTGGCTATGCTCACAGAGGTTGTACGTTCCCCATGACTTTTGCACTAGATTTTCTACGCTCACAGAGGTCGTACATTCCCCCTGAATTTTTCATTAGACTCACATAGCATCTCGTTCATCCTGAATTTTGGTTTGACTCACAAAGGTTGTACGTTCCCCCTGGATTCTGTCAATACCTCACAAGACTAGTTGATTCTCCAAATCTTCCTGGCTAGCCTCAGGGTGGCCCATATGGCCTCTCATTGGAGAATGACTGTCGATGCTACTAAATTTAACAGAAGAATGGCTTCTTGACCATAAACAAGCCAGAAAGGAGTGAAACCAGTGCTCACCTTGGTGGTAGTTCGATTTGCCCAAAGGGCATAAGTGATGAGAGTGAGCCATTGACAAGGCTTATCTTTGATGATCCTTTTGAAAATTCTCTCTAGATTCTTGTTGGTAGACTCAGCCTGCCCATTTCCTTGGTGGTAATAAGATGATGAGGTAAAATGTTTAACCCGCAACTTAGCTAAAAATTTGGCCAGCTTAGTAGAAATAAAAGCGGGACCATTATCTATAATAATCTCTAAAGGAAAACCAAATCTAGAAAAAATATTATTTTCAAGGAAATAAATCACCTGATCATCTATTGAATGTTTAAGTGGGACAACTTCAACCCATTTTGTAAAATAGTCTATGGTTTTCAATATAAAGACTTGTCCTGCTGAAGACGGAGGATTAATAGGACGAATAAAGTCAAAGCCCCGCTTTGAAAAAGGAAAGTCCGGGAGGATAGTTTCTAATGACAAGGCTGAAAGGAGTTCTTTCCCAACAAATTTCTGGCACTTGTCATAAGATCTCGAAAACACATAAGAATCACGAAAGATTGAAGGCCAATAGTATCCTTTTCTGATAATCTTAAAACCAATGGTTTTAGCAGAAAAATGACCTCCTACGTGAATAACAGAATTTGGAGAACCATGAGTTTCTTGCAACAATTTTTGTGTTTCCTCATTGTTTACACAGTGAAGTAACATACCATCAATAGATCTTCTGAACAAAAAGTCTCCTATAATGACATATCTAGCAGATTCGAGACAGAGCCTTCTGCTTTGATGAGTGTCTAAGTTATCTGGACATCTTTGATTTTGCAAATAGTAAACCAAATTTTTATACCAAGGCTGTTCATACACAGGAAGGATTTGATTATCAATGTAGAATAGTGTTGATAGAGAACTATTATGTTCATCCATTTCTTCACTAGTTTTAGCATGCTGAGCTAAGTGGAGGGCTAAGTCGCATCCCTTGATGGTGTTAGAAGTCATGATAGTTAAATCATTCTCCTGGATATTGGAAAGCCAATGTGTGAGCTTCTCTGAAAGACAAGTCTGTGAGATCAAAAACTTGACAGTGGGTAAAGGGACTCTTACCAACGTGTGCTCACCTAAGATGAAGTGGCGAAATTTTTCAACAGCTTTAACAAGAGAGAAAGCATGTTTTTCAATAAAATAATATTTAAACTCATAATTAGACAAGCTTTGACTCATGTAAGCCGCTGGTTTTTTGTTACCTTGGTCATAACCTTGCATGAGGATAGCAGAAACTGCTTCATATGTGGCTTTAGTATATATTGTAAATTCATTCTCAGAATCTGGCTTCGCCAGAACCGGTGCAAAAATGATTGATTTCTTGATCCCTACAAAAGAATTTTCGACATCATCTGTCCAAGAAAAGGAACGATCTTTCTTAAGTAGATTATGAATTGGTTTGACCATTACAACAAAATCAGGAACAAACCTACAGACAAAATTAATAACCCCCATAAAATATTGAACCTCCTTCTTGGAAGTGGGAGCATGCAAATTTAGGATAGCAACAATAATTTTAGGATCAATGCTTATTCCTAAATCAGAGACAATGTGTCCAAGGAGCTTACCCTTGGTAATGTCAAAAATAGAATTAGAAGGATTTAGAGAAATGCCAAATTTCCTGCATCGCATCAGAACTCTTTTAAGATGACTAAAATGATCTGATCGGTTTTTGGAGTTGTTGGCCCTTGATTATGGAAGGTCGCGAAGATTAAGGAAAGAAGCGCAAACTGAGAACTACGCGAAAGACAAGTTGGCTGAGATTGGGTTGAAGTGACCAAAAGAGTAGGAAAGATGGAGCGAAGTAAGAGAAAACAAGCCGTTGGACGGGGAGATCGAGGAAGACAAATCAATAAGGAACATGGATTGTGGACGACTCAGAAAGTGAAAAAAGCCACCAATAGATGCTTTGAAGCACCCCACAAGAAAGAAGGAAAGATAGGCTGGCGAAGCCCTGAAAACGCGGGTCAAGTTGACCTAGGGTTTTGGTATTTAGGGTTTTGACACCTAGGTTTTAGACTAAGGATGTCCGAGAGTCATTGTAATGTATAAAAAAGGTCAAGAGGAGCTAGGATGGGTTAGAGAGATTATGTATGATGAGTGATTGTTGTTATTACTGAGAGAGAAGTATTGTGCAACAAGGGAGGTCTGTGTTGTAATATCTTCAGCTGGGTGCGAAGATCAACCCTGCAGCTGGGTGCGCAGGGAGGGGAGAGAAGAGAAGAGAAAGAAAGAGAGAGATATACAAGCTAAGTGTAGATAGAACTGTATGCTTTCATCTAATATATTATAAAGCAGATTTATGTGGACGTAGCCCTAGGGAGAGGGTGAACCACGTATATCTTTGTGTTTTGTGTGATTCATTTTGTGTTCTTTTTTTCTCTGATATACTGTTAAATGCATTATAGTATTAGATATGAGATATACAGTGTGAAGTAGGCTTAAGAAAGATAAAGAATAACTAGATTTGTGTGAGCGTGTTGCCCTGGATCCTCTTTGCATTTCCTCTAGTTGTAGACATCTGTGTCCTGCAACCCCCCTTTAGCTACTTCGGGTGAGACTGCATCTGCTTTGCAGGTGTTGCTGAAAGGGCCAGTAGTTAGGGATAGTTCGTGCGTTGTTAGAACTGAACCCTGGGTCTGCCCCTGTGCCAACAAATGGTTCCGTTGTCGGGACTGATATCTTCTTGAGGGAATGTCAAGGTGGTTTCCATCGAAGACAAAGATTCAGAAGTGGATATAAGAACAAGAGAAGGACTTCACTGAAGCTCAGAATAAGAACCCTAATTTTAGCATAGAGGATTGGTTGGGAAGGTATATCTTTACTGATATACATGAGATTTTCTTTGGAGGAATTCATAAGGAGCTATACGAGTGGCTAGGCAGATTAGCAGATACCCAGTTTGATATCACACTCAGAACGCCTGTGGTTTTGACGTCGACGCTGATCAAGAAGGTCAAGAGAGTTGATAACGCTGTGTCAAGAGCATTAGATAATTGGTTTGATAGTACCACTGGAGGGTATATCATTGAGTTTGCTATTGATAGAGTAGAATCATATAGCCAAGCAAAGAGATATTTATTTAAGGGACCGAGAGGAAAAATTTTACACTTCTTGAAGTTGAAGATCAAGATGCTATTGCATGAGAAGAACATCTTGAAGATATAGTAGTGGGCCAGATTGAAAAAACTAATGTTCAAGAATTCAGACAACCACATTGACACAAATGTAGGACACACACGTAGTGGGAGAACTTTCAAAGAAGTTCCTCTGGTGAATTTGTTTGAACAAAATCATGAACCACCAACACAGGAGGAAGGGTTCTACAGTGGAGAAGAAGAAGAGCTACTGAATGAGGAACATTTAGAGTCCACTAGGGCAGAAGAAGGGAAAAATGAATAACCTCACCGACAAGAGTCAAAAACTTCAGAGACTGCGTAGACTGTTGAAGTAAGTACTGTTACACCTCCTGTTGTTTTAGCAACATTAAGTAACCAGAGTAACCTAAGTTATCAGAACACTCAAAGAATTGGTACAAGTGGTTCACTGCATACTCAATCATGAACCCTAGGAATATCTATGGCAGATGAGGTGAGGTTACCACCTTTAGGGGAGATGGATCTGAAGATCCGGATCAACAATGTTTCTTATGCGAAGCTATATGGAGTATTAAGAATGTCATCGACGAAGCTGTTAAGAGAGCTCAGTTTAGTACTACCCTAAGAGACCACACACTGAGATGGTACATGAAGTTTGTCCAAGGAGTTGTCCAGCCTAAACCATTGAATGAGATCAATACTGCATTGATTTCATAATTCAAGAAACCCAAGTCGGAATCACAGTGCATCACAGAGTTGAAAGAAATCAAGCAGAAAGCAGCGGAACCTATTTGGGAGTTTGATCAAAGGTTTAAGATCCTGACAGGTCATTTGAGTTTTTAGATTCCAGACGATCAAAATAAAGAATGGTTGATTGATGCCCTCTTACCACACATCAAAGTCCCTCTGATGCAATAGAAGATCACTTTGCAAGCTGAGGCACTGGAGATTTCCATGAAACTAGAATCAACCCCTATTGGAGAGTCCAGTTCAGGTATGAGTCAAATTTTGAGTCAGCTAACTAGCTTATCACTGCAGGTCGAAGATATGAAGAAGGATGAGGGAAAAGATAAAAGAGAATATATTCAATGTATTGGATGCAAATAAGAAGGTCGTGATAAGGAGCATTGTCCTCTATTTCATGAGTACTTGGCTTCAGGAGCCCCGAGCCCCGAGCCCCGAGCCCTTGGTGCGAGGTATGTAGAAATAGACATCACCCTGGAGAATGCTATTACATGCAAAAATATGTCCAGACACCTACCAACCTTTACGACACATTATGTAAATCTATGGGGCATGATGAGAAATATTGTAGGGCTTATGACCTCTTGCATGAAAGATCAAGAGACACATATAGAATTCAAGGCGAAGTACAACAAGAAGAAAATACTACGCAGTTTAACTCCCCATGAAGAGGAAACTTCAACCCTCGAGGTGGATTCAGAGGAAGAGGACGAGGAGGAGGCATGGGCCGAGGTCAAGGACAACTGATTTGTTTTAACTGCACACAACGAGGTCACTTGGAAAGGGATTGTCAGAACCCTTGTACCACTTGCAGTTACTGCAACTCATTTGAACATGTCATAGAATATTGTCCTGCACTGTTAGCCAAACTTTAGGAAAGAAAGACGAGGAGGGAACCAACAAGTACAACTAATCTTAGCAGAACCTCGCGGAGGGGATCCTAGAGTCGTTGTTATCACTAGAGGAGGTGCTGCTACAAGAGAAGACATGGTGACTCTAGGAAAGATTACAGGAGAATCAGGAGTTAGAAGAGCTGAGGATAAGACACATGAGTTTGATCCAAAGAAAGAGAAGCAGACATTTGAAGAGGCAAGAAAAGAGTTTGTAAGAGATCTAGCTTCTTCATCAAAGCCACAACCAAAAGTGAGAGAATGTGGAATGCCCCTGGCCTTTGATTAGTCTGCTTCGCCCAGAGAAGGAAAATAGGTAAGTAGACTTATGGAATTCTTATGTACTTTCATTAATTTGATTAAGGATGAAAAAGCGATACAATAATTACACAGTATGAGGTAGGAAGGGTAGACCCTCTACTGAATAAAGCAGTACATCAACTATCCAAAAAGAAAAGGACAAATAAGGAACTACACCTTAATGCCCAAATTGGAGATTATGATATAGATTATGTGGTCCTCGACTTAGGGTCGGAGGTCAATGTTATGACGAAGCAGACCTGGGCACTGATGGGAAAACCTAAGTTGATCTATTCCACTATTAGGCTTAGGATGGCTAATCAGTAGGAAGTAAGCCCCTTTGGTATGCTGGAGCATGTCCCTATGAACATCGACGGGGTAAGAACATTTGTGGACTTCGAGGTGATTGAGATAGTTGATGATAGCTGTCCTTATCCTGCACTATTAGGAATCGATTGGGATTTCAAACATTCCACTATTGCTGACTTAAAGAAAAGAAGAATGACATTTGAAGGTGATGGCCTTAGGGTCATTGCACCTCTAGATCCTGATGAAGGTCGAAGATACACATAACCCATCAGAGAAGAAGAACACACATATGAGCTAGAGAATATATATAAATTGACAGAAAGACAACATGATTACATTAATCCTACAACAGATGGGAATTTGAGCTGGCGAAGTGACAATGCATGTTTATTAGACTCAAAAGAAGCACTGAAGAACTGGTAGAACAAAATGTATGAAGTTTATGCGCGGAGATGTGCCTGATTGACCAAGGAAGTTTGCTGGATTGGCACAGAAGTAAGTAAATTGCCTACCTTTGATGGTTTGAATTAGTTAGAAATGTTCTTACTGGAATTTGAAGAAGTTGTACCAGTACAATAGAGATTGTTGGCATTCGACGAGGCTTTGAAATCTACTCCAACAAGATGGCGAGGGACACATAAAAAGAACATCACAAACTGGATACGATGTCACACTTTGATGACAACACAATTTTAAGAAAACATTGAAGGATGCGAAGTTAGATACACAGATCAAAGCTGTTCGAAGGACCATGTGTGAGGTTGTGAGGAGGCCTGGAGCAACATTCCTCAAGAACAACGGGTGCATAAATTCATCAATAATCTAGACAAAACACCTATCAATTGGTATCTTCAAGCAGAACTATGCCTCACCACTTCAGATTGGTACGGTATGACTCATAAATTTATAGCTACATTTTCATTTAAAATCTAGTATCGTTAAGTAGATCAAGCTCTACAAGTTGTCAGACATAAAGTCTTTGAGGAGGCACCTAGCCTCATTGTGGAGAAAGAAGAGGATGAATGGTCTGAACCTCTTCAAAAACTGCAAGGATGTTACAATATCAATGCCGATGAAGACGATGATCGTAGGAATGTGAACATCGTAGAAACGAAAGGACATAGAGATGTAGAAGGACCAGGATTTGAACTACCTTTCATTTGAAAACCGATCAAAATCAAGAAAGTTAATATTGGGACAGAGCAAGCACCTAAGCTTGCTAATGTTGGAGATTACTGGGATGATGCCACCATTGATAAGATCACATAATTACTGCATGAATATCAGGACTTGTTCCCAACCAAGTTCACTGATATGAAGGGCATAAAAGGGCCCATGGGAGAGATGAATATCCGCTTGAAACCAGATGCAAGGCCAGTCAAGAAGAGACCCTATAGATTGAATCCAAAATATAAGGAGAAAGTGAAGATTGAATTAGACATAATGATGGAAGGAACAATCATAGAACATGTTGAAGAGTTAGAGTGGATTAATCCTATGGTGGTACAAGATAAGAATACATGAGAGATCAGGATCTGTTTAGACCTCAGGAAGCTGAATGATGCATGTTTTCATGACCCATTCCCTACACCGTTTACATACGAAGTGTTAGATAATGTAGGAGGAAAAGAGGTATATTCCTTTACAGATGGTTTTTTAGGTTATCACCAGATCAGGATTGCCCAGGAAGATCGCCATAAGACCACATTTGCAAGATAATGGGGTTCCTACCAGTATATAGTGATTCCTTTAGGATTGAAGAATTCACCAACCATCTTTTCCAGGGTGGTGGTCGAAGCATTCAAGGAATTTTTACACAAAATTTTGGAAGCCTATTTTGATGATTGGACTGTTTTTAGCTTATTACAAAATCATATTGAATTTTTAAGACTAATGTTGGATAAGTGCAGGCAATGCCAGATTGCCCTGAATCTGAAGAAGTGCATCTTATTTTCACCCTTTGGAGTGTTCCTAGGCCATTTTGTGTGTAAGCAGGGGTTGCTGGTAGATCCGTCCAAGATTTCCATTTTTTTTGATCTACCCCCTCCTACCTCAGTCATACAGCTGCACACTGTGCTAGGACATACTTGATATTACAGGAAGTTCATTAAGGACTATGCACAGATTACAACACCCATGGAGAAGCTTCTAAAGAAAAATTGTCAGTTTCAATGGACAAAAGAATGTCAGTAGAGCTTCGACACACTGAAACATAAAATGGTTACTATGCCTATTTTGGTTTTCCTAGATTGGAGCAAGGAATTTCATGTGCATGTCGATGCATCTTCTATTGCACTAGGAGAAGTGTTAGCACAACCAGGAGTAGGAGATATTGACCACCCGTTAGCCTTTGCTAGTAGGAAACTCTCAACAAACCGAGATAAATTACACCACCACTGAGAGAGAAGATTTAGCCATGGTGTACGTGCTGTAGAAGTTTTTTCACTACTTGTTGGGAGGCCACTTTAAGATGTTCACTGATCACTCCACGTTGAAATACCTAGTCAAAGGGCCAGTGTTGGGGGGAAGAATATGTAGATGGCTATTGTTATTCCAGGAATACGATTTTGAGATTATGGTTAAGCCAAGGAGAATGAACAAGGGACCTGACCACTTGTCTAGGTTGGAACATGGAGAGGAACCTACTAGTTTGGAGGACACTACCTGATGCACAGCTACTGGCCATCAAGAATATTGATGATTATTTTTCCAAGATAGTCCAGTTCCTGTCAACAGGAATGGCACCTCACGAATACACAATCATTTAGAAGAAACAACTGGTAGTACACGCTGCAGATTTTTCACGTATAACTGAACAACTATACAAGATGGGACTTGATGAGATCCTGAGGAGATGCGTTATGGAGGCAGAAAGACCACTGGTTTTAGCAGAAGCACATGAAGGCATCGCAGGAGGACACTACGCAGGGAAAGCAACAACGAAGAAGGTTCTTAGAGCTGGCCTGTCGTGGCCTACTTTACATAAAGATGCCAAGGAATACTATAAATCCTGCATTGTATGCCAAAGAGTTAGGAAGCCTTCCCGAAGATATGAGATGCATTTAGCACCACAACTGACTTTGCAGGCATTTGAGAAATGGGCAATTGATTTTGTGGGACCTATAAACCCACCAGGGAAGCGCACAGGAGCTAGATACATCATCACTGTGACAAAGTATTTGACAAGATGGGCAGAAAGAAGATCAGTTAAGGACTGTAGTGCAACCACAACTGTGTGATTTATATTTGAGGATATCATAACCAGGTTTGGATGCTCGAAGACCCTGATGAGTGATCAAGGCACATATTTTATTAATAAGACCATTGAAGCCTTGACTTAGGTATTTGAAGTTCATCACCAGAAGAGCACCCCTTACCACCTGCAAGAGAATGGTACAGTCGAAGCTTTCAACAAGATCTTGGAGACAACGCCGATGAAGATTTGCAGTGTGAATAGTGATGACTGAGAGCTGAGAGTACCAATAGTACTATGGGCCTATAGAACTACTTGCAACAAGTTAACAACGCAGACCCCCTTCAAACTGGTGTATGGCCTAGAAGCAGTTGTCCCTATGGAATATTTAGTTCCTAGTCTCAGAATTGCAACATTTAGTGATATGTACGACACTGGCTCTATTCAAGAGAGGTTTGTGCAGTTGGTAGAACTAGAAGAAGATCGATTTATTGTAGGATTCCATCAACAGGTACAGAAGGAACGAGAAAAGGCCTATCATGATAGGAACATCAAGAAGAAAGCTTTCAAGCAAGGAGATCTGGTATTGTTATATGACAACAAGTTCATGAAGCATCCAGGGAAGTTTAGGACACATTAGCTTGGGCCATATGAGGTTGCTCACATTATAGAAGTAGGAGCTACACAGTTGAAAACTTTGAATGGAGAATGGAAGGAAGGTTTGGTGAATGGGAGCCGGTTGAAATTGTACTATGACAACCAGTTGCCTCACAACTCTCCGTAGAAGCATGAGTAAAAGGGTCCAGGTACCAGGTGCAGTTGAAACTGGGTACCAGACATAGAAAAGACAGTCTGCACAAGGAAATAAGGGTGGGACGGAGCAGAAAGCATAGGCTGCCCCACGCAGTTCGAAGACGGAGAAAAACATAAGGTTCAGACCTAAAGTGCCTCGGTACGAGTCACATGTGAGTGTTAGGGCCTTGTTGGCCCTTGGTTGTGGAAGGTTGTGAAGATTAAGGAAATAAGAGTGAAGTGCAAACTGCGTGGAAGACAAGTTGACTGAGATTGGGTTGAAGTGACCAAAAGAGCAGAAAAGACAAAGCGAAGTAAGAGAAAGCAAGTCGTTGGACGAGGAGATCGAGGAAGACATATCAACAAGGAAGATGGATTGTGGACGACTCAACAAGCGAAAAAATCCACCAATAGATGCTTTGGATCACCCCGCAAGAAGAAGGAAAGACAGGTTGGTGAAGCCCTGAAAACGCAGATCAAGTTGACCTAGGGTTTTAGACACCTAGGGTTTTGACACCTAGGTTTCGACCTAAGGATGTCCGAGAGTAATTGTAATGTATAAATAAAGTTCAAGAGGACCTGGGATGGGTTAGAGAGATTATGTATGATGAGTGATTGTTGTTATTATTGAGAGAGAAGTATTGTGCGGCGAGGGAAGTCTGTGTTGTAAGATCTTCAGCTAGGTGCGAAGATCAACCTTGTAGCTGGGTGCGCAGGGAGGGGAGAGAAGAGAAGAGAAAGAAAGAGAGTGATCTGCAAGCTAAGTGCAGATAGAACTGTATGCTTTCATCTAATATATTATAAAGCATAGTTATGTGGATGTAGCCCTAGGGAGAGCGTGAACCACATATATCTTGTTGTTTTTTGTGATTGATGTTGTGTTCTTTTGTTCTTTGATATATTGTTAAATGCATTATAGTATTATATCT
>ML799682.1:239849-263327 GCA_009831015.1 Picea engelmannii
TGTCAAGGTAGACCCTAACAAGATTAAGGCCATGATGGACTGGCCGATTCCCAAAACATTAAAGAATCTTAGAGGATTTTTGGGTTTGACAGGTTACTACCGCAAGTTTGTTCGGAACTATGGAAGAATAGCAGCACCTTTAAGAAAATCATTGAAGCACCAAAATATTTAAGTATTAAACTTTACTTAATTAAGTTAATCATGGTCAAGAGATAATTAATGACTTCGCAATTCGGGGTTCAGACATTTACCCTTCATCATATCCCAAAATATTCGAAGTCAGAATTTTCGAAACACTTAAAGTTGAATATGATTAATTAAGACTTAAAATCGATTACTGGATAATTAATCACTTCGCAGTTTTGGGTTTCGGGGATTTCCCCTCAAGCTACATTTAAAGTTCTCGAAGTCCGAACCCCCAAAACACTTGAAGTTAACACACATTTTTTTTTAAACATGATTAATTAAGATTTTCAAAGTGATTATCCAGGGATTAACCTTCGCAGATTCGAGATTTAGGAAATTCTCACTCTGCCTCATCTAAAATTCCCGAACACAAACCGTCAATTATTAATGGCATTTATGACTCATTAACGATAATGATTCAAATGCAGTATTACGGAGGCCCTGGGGCAAATCGATATTGAAATGAACCAACAAAAATCCAGAAAGAGCAAAGAGGAAACTTTGGCAGTCATTCAGGAAATGAGCCAGATTGACCTTCTTAAAATAAATAAATGGCTAGTGAACCCAAGTTCACAATTCCAAGCCTTAGCTCAAGAAGTGAAAAGAGTCCAAGAAAGGATACCTCAAGTAGAAATGAAATTATACACTTTCGAGGTGAATGAAACAATTGAGCCATCAAAGTTGGTGGTGGAATTTTTAGATAGATGCAACCAATGCATTGAGCATGGAAAAGCAAGCACAATTGTGAGTAGGTAAGAAAATTTCATTGCATTACTAAACATAGTTGGAGGGACAGATGGCAACAAAACTACAACGGCTAAGATATTATGCCGGATTATTAAGAAGACCAGACGACAGATGTGTCTATCCTAAAGGAATGAGGAAAGGAAGTGTTTCTGCCAGCAAACGAAGAGATGGAGGGGAATACCAATGAAGCTCATCATATTCTACACAATGTTGTGTTATTTTAAATATCTACTAATTTTATTATAAGAATTCCAATCGTTTTGAGTTGTGACAGTTTTGTATAAATACATAGTTCAAGATCTATTAGGGGCAACTTCTTGCCGGATGTAATAGAGAAAACTCTCATTTTTTGAGTATTAATACAAGTGTAGTCAGAGATTCCAAATATTGTTCAGTTTGAGTTATGTGTTTCTCCTGTATTTCCATATCTTTGAATTTCTTTACGTAATTCCTTGATAAGTGATTGATTGCAATTTAGTATCACAACTATTGTAATCATATTATCTCAGTAATTCGTTAAGTTAGCAGTTTTTCCTCTGTAATTGTTGTAAGTAATACAAGACCTGCAAGCTATTTGAATTGTTGCATCTCATATCCTGTTCAAGGGTGCACTCTTTGTTTTCTTCCACTGCAAACAAGGCGAGATTCATCTACCATCGATGCCTAGCTTTGTTTAACAATTTTTTAAATTTCTCCCACACCATTTGATATCATAATTGTGACTCAAACAATGAAATATGGCCTCTGTATTGTTCTATTATTAATTTCATTTAAGGATTTTTCTTATATAACTAAAGGTAGAAAAAAAACACTCTTTTAAAACACCCTTTTAAACATTCCTCATGCCTGACATTACTCTTTGAGCCTTAAGTTTAATCTCAGGACCAACATCTTTTTGGCGCTGTTGTCGAGGACAGAGAAACGAAGTTATTTTTCCCTGGGAAAACGACAAGGTAAATTTTTCTATCTTTGATAGTAAACAAAGATTGAACACACAAGTAAGGCTTATTTTTATCTTTCACTTGGCGAATCCACCGTAGATAAAACTAGCATTTGGTCGAAAGAATACCAGGAAGAACCCAGACGATAAGCAGACCACACCAGTATCAGATCCCGAAATGTTTTCAAAACCAAAGGGATACCTCAAATCGACTACTGCATCAGTAGGTAAAGTATATCAACCCAAAGTTACACAGGTTAATTCTAAGGTTCCAATTGAAGAACTAACCCCTGAAGTCAGTCTTAAACAAGTACCCTCTGCGGAGGAATCAACTAGTAAACCCAAGGCTGAGTTTGAGAATCCGGAGGTAATTATATCCAAGATAAAGGTTGAGATTGACTCGACTAATACTCCTACTAGTCTGAACAAAATATCCCTATCTATACCCGTTGTCGTTGACATTATGTCGATTCCATCCTTCCCCGCAGTAAAGGTTTCAATTTCCCAAAACTTTGAAGAAAATATTTTGTGCCCTGATTCACCCCCTATCAGTTCTCCTATATATACATCTTCTAAATCTAAAGAAACTAGTCCACATTTCCCTTTTCCTCCTCTTCTATATTTTTCATCTCCTAACGACCTTTTTCCAGAACTTCCTTCGCCACATCCTAAATTAGTCGAAAGATCACCACTTCGGTCCCTCGAAGTTTTTGAAAATCCCCTTATTTTCCAAAGTTCGTCCCCTAGACTTCCAATGGCTGCTACTAGAGGAGGTGGTGTCGGAGGTGGTGGCGTCGGAGGTGGAGGAGCAGGTGGACAAGGTCAAGGACAACCTCCACCCCTTAGAATATTTACCAAGGTATCTTCCAGATACGCTCCCTTGGTCCTCCCTAGCCCCCCTTCATGATTTGCCCGAAAATTATATGAAAAACCTACCAAAATTCATGGGGGAAGGAAATTTAACTTCAATCGAGCAAGCCTTTTTTTATCAGTTTGTTGATATCCTTGGCATTAAACACGAAGATGTTTACTCGAGGATATTAGTCTAAACCTTTGAAGGAAAAGTGAGAACCTAGTTCTAAGGGCTCCCGGTAGGTTCCATACGGTCATATGATGATCTAGAAAATGACTTCCTAAGACAGTGGGGAGAGAAGAAGGACCATCTCTATTATTTGACTGAATTTGGGGCTTTAAGGAAAAAGAATTATGAATCAGTTCTTGAATTTACTCAGAGTTTCAACAAACTGTATAACAAAATACTAGCTAAATTCAAACCCTCTCAACCTGCTACAAAGGTAACTTCTGCAGGGGCCTTTGAACCTGAATTTGCTCTTCTCTTAAGAGAAAGAAGATCTGCCACTCTAGCAGGAATGCAAGATGATGCCATAGAAATTGAATCTAATATGATGGAATCCAGGAAATTAAAAACTAAGGTCGATAGGGGAACCAAAGAACCTATATGTTTCAAAGAACAAGCAGGACCTTCTGGATTTGGGAAATTCGCAGAAGAGAAAATGGATGAAATGGCCAAGATAATCAAAGATTTATCAAAAACGATATCCAGGATGGAATTAGATCAGGCCAAACCTGATACTTACGTGAGGAATCAATTCAAGAGAAACCCTAATCCTCAAATACAGCAGAGACAAATAAAAAATGAAGATCAAAATATCCAAGCCCCGTTTAAAACTGAAAATTTTATGCAGAGAGATGATATGCAAAATTATGAGGAGTTAGAAGAAGACTTGAACAACCTTAGTGATGACAATATTGAGCCACATGTTGAGGGGTCCTAAATTCCTTTAACTCAACAGCAGGAACCAAACCCGCCACCAAGGCCCAATTAGACTCTGCAGTGTTTAATAGTGGAATGGTTCTCCAGATCTTGCGATCCGACCAAATAATCGATGGGCTTTACGTTTTCTAGTGAAAGCTTATCCTTCAGTTCGAACGTTCTCTTCTTTGTATTTTCTCTTATAGGTGGGACCGATACAAGATAAAAGTCGATATAAACCAACTTGGTAACAAGGTGGGAAAAATTAACTACTGGAGAAGGATGAGCTTGGGATAACCCTTTTACTCTAGCATCCAGACAATGATTCTCTATCACGGTTCTAGTACTAATACATTAACCTGTTGGTGTTCTGATTATTGACTGAGACACAATTCATCAGAAGAAAACATGCATGCGATAAACGATGGCAAGAAAAATAGTTTCCTTAACTCTCATCATCAATCACATATTAACACAACGATTTACTCTTCATCATTAAAGACAAGAACTGTAAAAAAAACATTGAATCAGACAACTTATCAACATATTTAGAAGCTCATACTCATTACAGCATCCATTTATTAGATGAGATCATAAACAGTTCTTCTCCACATCCAATCATACACACTTTTGATGAAAAACACAAACTTGTCTCTGGTCCTAAACAAGACTTCTCAATTAAGGCGGCTTCAAAATACTTCTTTACAAATCCAAAAAATGAGGGTCTTTGCAACAACCATCGACCTTTGCTAACATGTTGATCCTTTTATTTATAACATAATATTAACTAAAAATAACTATTAAAGTGTAGTTAAGTAAAACAAAACTCTCCACATGGCGCTTTCTTCTATCAGTCTTCAAAGAGTCATCAAATCATCTCACTTGAGTGGGTGAATATTCTCGTACTTCGACCACTTGATGAAGAGATCCTCGCGTGTCTTAGTATACGGGAATCTATGTTGTTCCATTGGAGGTGTGTCCGATACTTGACAATTCTGGCACTTAACTGCTGCAACATGGCTCAAGATTTGATCGGGTGCTCCATGAACCGTTGCACCGGTCCTGGCACCATGTCTGAGACCTTTTCTATTTCTGCAGCCCACGACGAGTCTTGTTCGGCATGTGATTTGACTATGTCGCGCAAGTCAAAAAAGTCATCGGATGTACCGAATTCGAGGAGGCCGATGTCTCTCATTGCCGAGTTGATCTTGGTCCAACTATTCTCGCACTTGACCCATTTCTCTTGGATTTCCTGATGAGGTTCCTGTGCCATTTTTACCCAATATTCGGCCGATTTCCTTATGCGATCGATGTTGCTTTCACTTAGCACTCGAATGTCGTGCTCTTCAGCGTCTCGGCCCTATTGCACCACGTTGATATAGTCAATCCTTTCCATGTCTTGGTGTGCTTTCTCGTACCACCTCTCCACATCCTTTCACATCGCCAGTGCCATGATGGTGTCTTCTTGAAGCTCGGTTATCCTTGCAGTGAATAGGTGTCGCTCATCTGTAAATTTGTTGTAGGACTCCTGGAATTCGCTCTTCAAGAACATCGTGGCCTGTGTGGTGTCCTGGTAATATTTTTCTAGGTGGCGCAAATGTTCCAATTCCTTCAGAGCAACAGTCATCTCCTCTTCATCCCTTTTCACTTTGTCCAGGGTGGCATCTATGATTTCCATCCTTGCGTCGATAAGTTCGGATGTCTTGGCATGTTCTATGTTGATCAGTTTTTCCTTTGTGGTGATGAGGATGGAACGATCTAGAGTAATCCTCCTCTTCTTGGTGGTTCTCTACACAAAAGATTTCCTTTTCCAGTCATAGGCGATGGCATGTATGTCAGCGACTTCATCCATGAGTTCGGGGATTTGATGATCTCCCCAGTTGAGCATATTTCCCAGGCTCCCGATGGTGTATTTGTTCAAGGCTAGGTTCTTGAACCTCCTCCATGTGTTCTGAAGGCCCGACCTCTATTTGTTTCTCATCGGGAGGTTGATTACCGGTTAATATTGAAGCATCGGGGGTAGGATCGGTACTTACTTGATAATTGGTCATTGAGATGTCGATTTCCTACTGAGGAGCTTCTTCTTTTTGTTCGCCTGACCCTGGCTCGTCGGTTAGACTGTCCTTTTGAGTTTATGGTACCTCGAGTAGTTCAGTGTCTAAGACACTTTCGACCTCCTGGTCATTCTGTGAAGGGCTCCGAATTTGAGCGTCGGGAGTTGGGGAAGATGACTTCTTGGGATCCTTTTCCTTTGTGACTTGTATAGGAGTCACCAGGGATACCTCCTGACTTTCTTCATCATCATAGATGTTTATCAATTCGAGGAGGGGGTTTGGTGCACTTGTTCTCCCTAATATTCCTACTATCTCTGGATGAGCTGAAACATCCTCTGGTGATTCGTCCTGTGGCATTGTAATTTCAGGGTTATCTGTGACTGCGACTTCATCAATTTCTATCAGCTCAGGGCCACTCGGACCTACCCATCTTTCATCTGGGTTGTCGACAGGGGTCCCTATCATTTCTATGAGGTCGGGGTCATCTTGCATATGATCAATTACTCGTTGCACTTGTTCTATCATGAGAAATCCCCTTTCCTGTGCGTCATATGTCATAGGGATCCTCTATCCTGTACCGAGGCCACCAGGGGAATCTTTGTTGCTTATGTCGCTCTGACCTCTTCTTTGGCTCTAAGGGCCTCTTGATTTGATTTCTTTATGGTCGTTTCCTGTTCATCTAATCTCATGGCCTTGAACCTGGCCATTTTGTGGTCGGCCATCCTTGCTACCACCGCGTCCCAGTCCTGGTCATTTTTCATGAAGACTTCAATACAGGGGTTCTGCTCGCCACCATATGCAGGTACAATCATCAAATGTTCGGGAACACTTTGTCGTCGAGCACTCTAAGATCTATATCATTGTGTGGTATATATTTTGGGTATTCCTCTCGACTGATCTTGTTAAAGAGTTCTCCCCACTGTGGGAGCGCCATATTCGACCCCGTGCTTGCTTATGTGTCTCCAAATGTCGGAGGCTGAATAAAACCTTATTCGTTGTTGTTTTGATGACAGGATTCGATCTCGGCATGTATTCTAATTTTTTGCAACCCGTGTAGAGGATCCTTCACCTACCTCTGGTTCTTTCAGCTTCGGTTCCCTCGGCGATCGTCTGGTGGTTGGATTTCTTGGCGGCATTGTTCCTGCAACTCAAAATAAAACTTTAAAGACTGTGTAAAGAAAAAAACCAGATAAAATATACGAACTGTAACCATATAAAATTCACATACTTGGATACATACCTATAAATCTTGCTAAAACTGGTTGATACTCATAGGATCTCTGCAGCATTCAAATTACTCGTTTTGCTTCTTCAGATGCTCTGAATTTCCTTGCACGCAGAATGATTTCGTTTGTCTCAAGAGAATTTAAACCAGGGAAGAACTTACTGTGTCACATCAGCCATTAAATTCGGGTGATGAGTGAAATTTAAACAGATCTACTGCCGAATCGCCATAACTTAAATTCATCGTGGGTTGACGGCGGAGGAGCGAGGGTGATGTGGTCTATCGATGATTTCAAACAACTATTTTGATTAGCGCACGAGGTAGCAACTAATGTGGGATTTGGTATTAATTAGCTCCTTAAATGCCCAAAATCCAATAATATTTAATGCTAAAACATACCATCATGTCGCTCTCCCAGTGGGTGGATCGGGGATCGGGGATGTGTTATGAATATTTTCGTTGATTTCCTTCTGCAAAAATCTCCGACACCGATCAATCTTACCGTACAATGTTGTCATGGAAAAGATGACTCCGAGGAGTGATTCAGACCTAGGGAACCAAGAATAACTCGAGGTAAAATTAGACAGTACAGTTCTCCAATCTGGTAATGACATGTGGCATTGAAGACTGGTGACCTAATTCGCGTGTATTAATCGGAGTCAGGACTTTCATTAAGTTATTTGTTCTATAACAAACCTTAGCTTGTCGATGTCGAAAAAGTATCCAGGATCGGTGATCGGTGATAAACCTATCAAGTGTTTTCTTCGGATTAGCTTCCTCGAAAAAGTCTTGATGCCAAAAACGAATCGGGGATCGACGATAGAGAATATCCTTTACCGCAGTTAGAATGTTTGTGGAGATCCCTTTAGGTTTACCCCAATTTCGATAAGCGCGTCGGGTATCATCTATCGGCGATATCGTTTCTTTCTTTGTTAACGTTTATTCCCCTCGTCTTTATCGATGTTGAAGGGGAATCGGCTATATCCTTATGCCAAACTTTGACGCAAACAAAAACTTCCTTTTGTCGATGTCGGTGGACATCGGCGCTCGGTGGCTGAGGTTTCCCAAGTGGCTCTTTTCCTTCTTTGAATTCCTTCTGATGCTAAATCTAAGTGCGTCAAGTGAAGTGTTTTGGCTGTTGATTCTTTAATCAGGTGTTACGGCCTTTTAAGTCATGGGGTTTCATAAGTTCAAACAAACCTGAATAGTTGATGAGAGTCATGACAATAAGCAAAGACAAAATATTTCTCAACATGGAGTCAAATCAGACAGTGCAAACATCAAGTGGTACCCAAAAAGTTAAAAATTTTGACAAAAGCTTTTTAGGGTGTGTTGAGTGCTCAACACCACATTTAACCAGACAAGAATATGAAAAGTCTTTGGATCTAGAATCCATGTTTAATAATGAATAAAGCATCAATAATCTTGGAGAATATTCCTATAGGGGACTCACCGACTTTATAATGGTCGAACTCCAACAAAAGTATGATTTAAGGCCCAGAGAAAAAAATCTTGTGAATGTTCCACCAAAAAAATTTTGTCACGAAATAAAACGAATGAGGCAGCAGCTACTAAACCGCCGACCGAAACACAAGCTGCCTGGACAAAGCCAGTTGAAACAAGAGCAATGCAAACTAGGAGACCGGACAATATAGAAGCAGAAGTTCCAACCAGAGAAATCGAAAACACAATCGGAGGTTTCAGTTTAGAAAGTGAACTTAACAAAATTAAAATCCCCATGCCTCTGATTGAGCTTGCAAAAAACCCGATCTATAAAAAGAAAATTTCTAAAGTGATAAATTTTTCTGATGTTGAATGTCATGCAGATGTTATTAATCTACAGGATGAAAGACCTATGATCATGTTCGGTCCACATATCGAAAACACTAAGGATTATGTCGCTCCATTTTATATTACACTAATTGTGAACGACCATTTACTCCACAACTGCATGTTAGATTCTGGGGCTTCCCATAATTTAATGCCTAAAGTTATCATGGAGAAATTAGGCCTCGAAATTACTAGACCTTATCAAGACTTGTATTCGTTTGATTCCAGAAAAGTTAAGTGTCTAGGCATGATCAAAGATTTGGTAGTAAATCTTGCACAGATTCCTGTAAAAAGTATACTTATGGATGTAGTCGTTGTTGATGTCCCTGCCAAGTACGGCATGCTTCTATCTAGATCTTGGGGCACCAAATTGGGAGGATCACTTCAGTTGGACATGACTTACGCTACAATCCCCATTTTTTGTGGACAATTCACGTGACTGTACAGAGAAACAAGATTGGCGTATACAGTAAGTGACCCTCACAATCCAAACAATTACCCAGTCTATGTTTCTGATCAGGACTTAAGAAATTGTATATAATCGATAGATGATGATTTCGAAGAATGTACAGAAGAAGAAAATAAAAAAGTGGAAAAAACAAAGAAAAGTGTAAATAGTAGAGAAGGAGTATGGAAAAAAAAATTGATGGTGCTTCGTCCTGGGAAGGAGCAGGGGCTAGAGTGTTATTTGTAGTGCCAAGAGGTGAGTACGTTATCCCCTTTTCATATAGATTACAGTGGGATATTGATTATACAAATAATGTATGTGAGTATGAAGCTCTAGTCTTAGGACTAGAGGCAGCGAGAAAGTTAAAAATTGAACATCTAATAGTTTATGGTGATGCAGAGCTTATTGTGAAAAAAATAAAGCAGTAGTATCAAGCTAAGCATCCAAGGCTGAGGTCATGCAGAAATTGTGCCTGGGATTTGATAGAGAATTTATTCTCATCCTTTAATATTCACTCTATTTCTAGAATGGAAAATCAGCAAGCTGACTCTTTAGCCAAAAGAGGTTGCGACGTTTGTACCACCTACTATCCTAAAACTGAAATATCACATCGAAATGAGACATAGACCTTCGATCCCAAATAATGTTTAGCACTAGAAAGTCTTTGAAGACGACGAACAAATTAAACAGTTCCTTGAAATGGTCGATGAGTTCTTTCAGACTCACATAGATCAGGAAAACCAAAACGATCCTATCTGGGTCATGCAGGAAGGTGAAGACCCTGAAAAGTTCCAGGATAAGATCACAAATCACCGTATGCTTGTTCTTAAGAACAATCATATCCCTAGAGGTTTGATCCCCTTAGAAATATTATTTGACCATGATGACATACCTTTAAAATCTACCTTACGACCTCAGCCTGAAGAGATTGAAGACTGTAATATAGGAACCGTGGAAAATCCTAAACTGGTCAAGATATCTAAATACCTTCCAGTCCAAATGAAGAGTAAGTAGGTCGAGTTTCTCAAACAGTATAAACACGTCTTTGCATGGTCCTATGGTGATCTAAAAACTTACGATACCTATGTAATTGAACATAAGATTCCTTTGAAGCATGGTATCAAACCTTTCAGGCATAAGCTTAGATAGATAAATCCTATCCTCTTGCTAGTGATAGAAAGGGAAGTCAAGAAGCTTCTTGACACAAAGATTATCGTTCCACTCAGGTATTTCGAATGGGTAGAAAATTTGGTACCGGTCAAGAAGAAAAATGGAGAAATAAAACTTTGTGTACATTTCAGAAATTTAAATCGGTCATCCCTCAAAGACAACTACCCACTACAAAAAATGGATCATGTCCTAGAAAAAGTAGTTGGAGCTAACATAATGTCCATGATTGATGGTTTTTCAAGATGTAATCAAATTGTTGTCTTTGAAGATGACAAAGAAAAGACTTTGTTTACCACTCTATGGGGAACTTTCATGTACGATAAAATGCCATTTGGTTTGATGAACGCAGTGGCTACTTTCCAGAGAGCGATGGATATATCATTCATCGGTGAGAGAGACAAATTTGTTGTTATTTACTTAGATGATCGAACAGTTTTTTCCAAATCTAATGCAGAACATCTGGTACACCTCAAACAAACTTTTGAGAAATGCAGAAAATTCGATTTGTCTCTTAATCCTAAGAAATCACACTTAGTTATGCAAGAAGGTAAGCTCTTGGGTCATATAGTGTCAAAGGAAGGAATCAGGGTTGATCCTAAGCGAGTCGAGGCTATAAAAACAATTAATATTCCGAGGAACAAAAAAGAAATTCAATCTTTTTTAGGACATATCAACTTTTTGAGAAGATTCATTCCCAATTTCGCTGAAATAATTAAATTAATTACAGATATGTTGAAGAAACACAGTGAAGTGAAATGGACCGCTGAAGTTAAAGAATCATTCGAGCGAGTCAAGAAAGCTATAGGCGAAGAACCAGTTTTAGCCAGTCCATACTATACCAACGAATTCTTGATCTTCTCTTTTGCTTCTGAACATACTATCACAGCAGTTCTCCTGCAAAAGAATGAATAAGTTTTTGAGCAATCGATAGCCTTTTTCAGTAAAAGTCTCAGGGATGGAGAATTAAAATATGATATACTTGAAAAACAAGCTTATGCAATGGTGAAAGCTCTTAAATCTTTCAGATCATATGTGTTGCTTTCTAAAATAATCACTTACATGCCAACAAGTGTTGTCAAAGACATCTTGGTCCAACTAGACAGTGACGGAAAAAGAGGTCGGTGGTTGGCTAAAATTCAAGAGTTTGATATAGAAGTGAAATTGACCAAGATAGTCAAAGGTCAAGGCCTGACGAACTTGTTAGCAAAATCAAATTTCAAGGCAATCAGGATAAACCACCTGGAATCACGCAGATATATCCCAGATATAGAGGAACTTGACGATCAAACCACTACAATCCAGATCAAAGATAAGTTTTCTTCTTCTGCCTGGTATCGCGATATTGTTTCATACCTCCTTGCCCTTCAGTTCCCAAATGACATGACTCCATCCAAGGTGAGAACTTTGAAGCTGCACGCAATTAATGGCTTGATGTACTTGAGGATCCTCTAGGTTTCTTGTTAAGTTGCTTAACAGAATCTGAAACAAAAGGAGTCGTAAATGAATTTCATGAAGGAGTATGTGGAGGACATCACACCTGGAGGGAAACGACCTATAAGATTTTAAGAGATGGATATTATTGTCCAAAATTATTTACTGATGTAAATGCCAAGGTCGGAGCCTGCAGCTCTTGCCAATTGTTCTCTGGTAAGTAAAAGCTCCCTGCACTACCTTTAATCCTAGTCAAAGCAGAACCTCCCTTTCAACAATGCGGTCTAGATTTCATTGGAGAAATCCATCTACAGTCAAGTGCCCAACATAAATGGATTTTAACCACTACTGATTACTTCACGAAGTGGGTCGAAGCCATTCCAACTAGGAATTCTACAGATTCGGTAGTAATAAATTTCCTGGAAGAGAACATCCTATCAAGATTTGGTTGTCCTCGAAAAATAGTCATTGACAATGCCCAATCTTTCAAATCTATGGCAATGGTCAATTTCTGCCAAACATACAACATTGTGTTAGGAAATTCTATAGCCTACTATCCTCAGGGGAATGGGTTGGCTAAATCATCCAACAAGAGTTTGATGACTATAATAAAAAAGGTGTTGACAGAAAATAAGAAGGCTTGGAACGTTCAGTTGAAATACTCCTTATGGGTGAATCAAATCGGCACCAAGAAATCAATAGGTATGTCTCATTTTCAAATGGTTTATGGTATTGACATCGTCCTTCCTATCAATCTTGCTCTTCCTGTGATGAAGATCTGGAAAGATACAAATGAAGAGACAAATGACGTTACAAGAAGAATAAATCAAATAATCGAAGTCCAACAAAATAGGGTCGAAGTAGATGACAAACTTCAGAAGTACCAAGATAATATGAAGGCCCTTTTCGATAAAAAGGCTAAAGACGGGGAGTTTCTTCTTGGAGATCTAGTTTTAAAGTGGGATGCTAAAAAAGAAGATGCATGGAAACACGACAAGTTCGACCATCTCTAGTTCAGACCATTCAGGATTGCAGCTGCTGAGGGGAAAAATTCCTTCTTACTAGAAAATCTCAACGGAAAAATTCTTGACGCTCCTATCAACAGGCATTACCTGAAACATTTTATGCAACAATCATTTTTCCAGATTCCCATTGTATATACCGTTTTAGATTGACATTCGCTCTCTGTTTTTTGTTTGTAGTTTTATTTTCCTTTTGTGTATTACCCAAATTTTACTTTTGTTGTAAATAAACCAAGTCTTATTTGATATCATAAAAGCAAATATAAAATATTTGTATTGCATATCATTTCTATTCTGCGAAATTTTCTGACATTTCCCATTTGGTTCCCGTGCAGAATACTTACTATCAGATGAGAGATGAGGAGGTATTGGAATCCAACACTAAGTTTTCAAAACAGGTGATGAATTAATGATTGGGTTGATTGAAAATATAAATGAAATTTGAGGTATGAACTCCTATACTTATAGTTCAAGCTAAAATTCTAAGGAAATCTTATCGGATATAAACAATGTTTTACCCATGTAAATATTGTCACCTGATCAAGGATCAGAAAAGTATAAATTTATAGATTAATTCTAAAACCTTATCCAAATCAAATGAAATAAAAAGAAAAAGAAATAAGAATAAAAAGAGGTCGAGAAGGAAATTCGAAAATCATTAAACAAACTTATGTGGGAATGAAATTATTCCACGTCAGACCCTTTTTGAGCCCTCGTTCTATTTTATTTTGCCTATACCAAGGATTTTGTTCACTTATAAATTTTTCTATCTTTCCCTTGGTCTTCATAGAAAGAAAGAATTTCACCTTGACTCTGAAAACTTAAAAACATACCTTCAAAACGAGATTAGGCAAAAATCTTTATGATTCCTATGATTTTAACTGAAATAAAGTATGTCTAGGCTAATCCTGATAAATTTAGCTCTTTTGTCATATTTTAAACTTATTAATTCGCTCAAGGTCAATCCCTGAAAAATAAAAATTCCCATAAAATCTTCCCTATAGGCGAAGGTGTATTGAAGATCGGGAGGGAATTAGTCCAAAGTACAATAAAAAAAAAAATGTTGACAGGCCTTCGTTATTAAATTTTAAGAAGATATCATCCCTTGTATGATACATACAAATTGATTGCCCCCACTTCAAAAATATTAAAATATAAGACAGATGGTGAAAGAAAATTCATAATCTGATTGCCCCCATCTATTCCAAGACAAATGGTGAAAGGAAATTCATAATTCAATTGCCCCCATTTTGTCCAAAAATAGATGATGAAAGGAAATTCATGTAATGATTGCCCTCATCTCAGCAAAATGCGAATTGAAGTGGTGAAAGGAAATTCAATGGGAGATGCAGATAACTTCACCATGGTACTGAACAGGCTCGCTGGAAGTGAAGCAATATCTATGATATCTGTAAGGTTGTCATACATGTATATAACATAATCTGGTATCTAGTTCTCTTTTCAGTAATATTTACATTCTAAACCAACAAGGGATTCCCTAAATAAATTGTTAAATTCACTTAAACTTGATGCGAATGGAATTGACCAAAGCTTGATATTTCAGTTAAAGTTGTTTTGATTATCTTAAACAAATCCAAACTCAATTTTAGGAAAGGGAAATTATTAATAGCCTAACTTGAGATCAATAATTAGGTATGTTTTGAAGGTCTTTTGAGATTCGGTCAAAGTTCAATTTTTCTCTGTATGATTTATTCCCAAAAAGTGCTTCCCAGAAATGCAATAATGACTCCATTTACCCAATAAAGGCACTTGGTCTACTATTCTTTTGTCTCTCACAAGGAGACGTGATCCCCAGATGGAGCCTATGTTGGAACACATACAATTCTGAACTTTTGAGCTTTATATTCTTCACCTCATGAAAATATAATCTTTCCCAAAATGGTAACTTAGAAAATAACTTTTGAATTTTAAATCAAATTCATTTATGGTTAACTAGTAATAAGGCATGCGTGATATCCACCGTTGATGAAGTTTTTTGTTTGATCGAATGATCCTAATATCTCTGGATTTTTGGATCCACCTAATTATTAAAGAGGTAAATCACTAAAGGTCACTCCGAAGCTTCGGGCGTTTAAGTATTAATGATAAAAGCCCTAAAACCCAAAAGTGTACATTCATCACTTTTCCTAAACCTTTAAAGGACACGAGTCGTAGTACACTTGTATATTTTAAGTCTTCCCTGATTTGACACGTGGCACCCATTTCTGACATTTTTTTTTTAAGATTCATACGATTCCAAGTAACACGTGGCACCTCACTTCTTGACATGTCATCTAGAATGACGTCAATGGCGACTCGTCACTACGGGAGATGACCCTTCGGAAATATAACAAAGAACTAATTCACAAATCACCGAAGCACCAAAATGTTGAAGTATTAAACTTTAATTAATTAAGTTAATCATGGTCAAGAGATAATTAATGACTTCGCACTTTGAGATTTGGACATTTACCCTTCATCATATCCCAAAATCTCTTAAGTCTGAATTTCTGAAACACTTAAAGTTGAATATGATTAATTAAGACTTAAAATCGATTACCGGATAATTAATCACTTCACAGTTTTGGGTTTTGGGGATTTCCCCTCAATCTACATTTAAAGTTCCCGAAGTCTGAACCCCCAAAACACTTGAAGTTAGCACACCTTTTTTTTTAAACATGATTAATTAAGGTTTTAAAAGCGATTATCTAGGGATTAACCTTCGCAGATTCAGGATTTGGGAAATTCTCACTCTGTCTCATCTAAAACTCCTGAACATGAACCGTTGAATATTAATGGCATTTATGACTAATTAACAATAATGATTCAAATGTAGTATTGCGGAGGCCCTGGGGCAAATCAATATTGAAATGAACTAGCAAAACTCCAGAAAGAGAAAAGAGGAAACTCTAGCAGCCATTCAAGAAATGAGCTAGATTGACCTTATTAAAACAAATAAATGGCTAGTGAACCCAAGTTCACAGTTATAGGCCTTAGCTCAAGAAGTGAAAAGAATCCAAGAAAGGCTACCTCAAGTAGAAAGGAAATTATACACTTTCGAGGTGAATGAAACAATTGATCCATCAAAGTTGGTGGTGGAATTTTTAAATAGATGCAACTAATGCATTGAGCATGGAAAAGCAAGCACAGTTGTGAGCAGGTAAGAAAATGTCATTGCATTACTGAAAATAGCTGGAGGGACAGATGGCAACAAAACTACAACAACTAAGATATTATGCTGAATTGTTAAGAAGACCAGATGACAGATGTATCCAGCCTAAAGGAATGAGGAAAGGAAGTGTTTCTGCCAACAAACGAAGAGATGGAGGGGAATACTAACGAAGCTCATCATATTCTACACATTGTTATCCTATTTCAAATATTTTCTAATTTTATTAGAAGAAGTCCAACCGTTTTGAGTCGTGACGATTTTGTATAAATACATAGATTCAAGATCTATTAGGGGTTTCTTCTTGCCAGATGTAATAGAGAAAACTCCTTTTTTTAGTATTAATACAAGTGCAGACAGAGATTCCAAATTCTGTTCAGTTTGAGTTATGTGTTTCTCCTGTATTTCCATATCTTTGAATTTCTTTACGTAATTCCTTGATAAGTGATTGATTGCAATTTAGTATCACAACTATTGTAATCATATTATCTCAGTAATTCATTAAGTTAGCATTTTTTCCTCCATAATTGTTGCAAGCAATACAAGACCTACAAGCTATTTGAATTATTGCATCTCATATCCTATTCAAGGGTGCACTCTTTGTTCTCTTCCACTGCAAACAAGGTGAGATTCATCTACCATCGATGCCTAGTTTTGTTTAACAGTTTTGTAAATTTCTCCCACACCATTTGATATCATAATTGTGACTCAAACAACGAAATACTGCCTCTATATTGTTCTATTATTAATTTCATTTAATGATTTTTCTTATATAACTAAAGATAGAAAAAATCACTCTTTTAAAACACCCTTTTAAACATTCTCGATGCCTGACATTACTCGTTGAGCCTTAATTTTAATCTTAGGACCAACATCTTTTTGGTGTCGTTGTCGGGGACGGAGAAACGAAGTTATTTTTCCATGCGAAAACGAGAAGGTAAATTTTTCTATCTTTGATAGTGAACAAAGATTGAACACACAAGTAAGGCTTATTTTTATCTTTCACTTGGCGACTCCACCGTAGATAAAACAGGCATTCGGTCGAAAGAATACCAGGAAGAATTGAGACAATAAGCAGACCACACCAGTATCAGATCCCGAAAGGTTGTTGAAACCAAAGGGATACCTCAAATCGACTACTGCATCAACAGGTAAAGTATATCAACCCAAAGTTGCACAAGTTAATGCTAAGGTTCCAATTGAAGAACTAACCCCTAAAGTGCATCTTAAACAAGTACCCTTTGCGGAGGCATCAACTAGTAAACTCGAGGCTAAGCTTGAGAAATTGGAGGTAATTGTACCCAATATAAAGGTTGAGAGTGAATCGACTAATACTCTTACTCGTTGAGCCTTAATTTTAATCTTAGGACCAACATCTTTTTGGTGTCGTTGCCGGGGACGGAGAAACGAAGTTATTTTTCCATGCGAAAACGAGAAGGTAAATTTTTCTATCTTTGATAGTGAACAAAGATTGAACACACAAGTAAGGCTTATTTTTATCTTCACTTGGTGACTCCACCGTAGATAAAACAGGCATTCGGTCGAAAGAATACCAGGAAGAATTGAGACAATAAGCAGACCACACCAGTATCAGATCCTGAAAGGTTATTGAAACCAAAGGGATACCTCAAATCGACTACTGCATCAACAGGTAAAGTATATCAACCCAAAGTTGCACAAGTTAATGCTAAGGTTCCAATTGAAGAACTAACCCCTAAAGTGCATCTTAAACAAGTACCATTTGCGGAGGCATCAACTAGTAAACTCGAGGCTAAGCTTGAGAAATTGGAGGTAATTGTACCCAAGATAAAGGTTGAGAGTGACTCGACTAATACTCTTACTGGTCTGAACAAAATATCCCTCTCTATACCTGTTGTCATTGACACTCTGTCGATTCCATCATTGCCCGCAGTAAAGGTTTAAGTTTCACAAAACTCTAAAGAAAATATTTTATACCTTGATTCATCCCCTATCAGTTCTCTTATATATACATCTTGTAAATCTGAAGAAACCAGTCCACATTTCCCTTTTCCTCCTCTTCTAGATTTTTCTAGAATACTATGTTATCAACCCAACAAAGTATTATAAGGAGAACCTTGTCTGATTCATCCAGTTCGTCTTTCTCTCCCTTACCTATCATCCACAATATGGCATCTAGTGGTGGCTCTGGTGGCACTAGAGGTGCTTCTTCATCTCAACCTTCAACATCATTAGTTATTGGTAGCTTGTATAGTCACCAAGTCCCTGTCCAATCTACCACAAACCCCGCCAAAGTCATTAAAAAGTATGAGCTTTTTCAATTTGAAGAAGATGCTACAACCACCCTGTGGCATGTTTCCTCCCCTATTAACCTGGCACCTACTACTCGTCCACTTCCTAAATTCAAAGAGCATCTCCCTAGGTTTTTAGATAATAACATTGTCACTACGAATGAGCACTTGGTGGCATTTTCTAATGTCTGTCACAACATAGGAGCCAATGACAACGATACTTGTATGCACTTATTTGACAATTCCCTTGAAGGGAAGGCTGCAGCCGATTTCTTTGATATCCCTCCTAAGATTTTATCTAATTGGGAGGTTATGAGGTGCTTCTTCATCTCAACCTTGTTATATAATCACCAAGTTAAAGTCCTTCAGCTTGTGTTTCACCAAGTTATATAATAAAATCCTTGAACTCATCCGACCTCATAACCAAGCCACTTTCATGCATTATTATAATGCATTACCTTCCCCCTATCGTCATAGGCTTGATTAAAAATCCATTGATAACCTCGGTTCTGCTCTGCATACTTCTCTAGGGTATGAAGAACATCTTTAAAGAATAGGTCTTCCTAAGTGAGACTCAGTTAAACAGACAGACATGTACGCCCTCTTACAACTTGTACAAGACATGAATAATCAAATGATAGTGTATGAGCGAAAAGGAAATTTCTCCTCTCTTACCCCTGGAGCTTCATCTTCTTCTGCACCCCCCTTTAGAAACCCGAATGAAAATAATTTTCAGCCTAAAGCTATCATGCCTCGTAGGTGTAACTTTTGCAAGGAACACCATGACGAAAGTACATGTGAGGTAAATAAGAATGCCAAAGATAAAATATTTGGCAAGAGACCTGAAACTACCATCGTTGTCCTAGACTTTGTAGAGCCAGAAGATGTCATGATCATAAACACTAGGAATAAATGCTATGCTCCCAAAAGAAAATATGATCCTCCTCGCACTTCTTCTAGCCCAAGATCATCTTCACCAGCTGCTACTATTCAGGTTCCTAAGGCTTCTGACAGTCAAGGAACTACCTCCCCTCTCCCCTTTTCTAATAACAATATTCTAAATCAGTTGGCCAACATCAAAGTAGATGCAACCCTTCTGGACATGGTTTTCGTCCCTGAACAACAGAAGCATCTAAAAACTTTCATGGAAGGAAAAGCTTATGTTGTAGCCAACCTCTCTTAAGAGGTAGATGAAGAGGATTTGTTTGTAAATAGAGTAGGTGTACATAACTTTAGATACCCTGTAAAAAAAAACCCATTTTATATTTCTGTAAAGATTATGGATAAGATTTCCCATTGTTGCCTCATTGAAATCGGTTCGGGCCCAAGTGTAATTTTGAAGATTATTATGGAAGAGCTAGGCTTGTCTTGTGCAAATGAAAACACCAAAAGTATGCTCTCTTATAATAGTCTACAACAAACGACCATAGGTGAAATCAAGGATGTGACCTTGGTTTTGTGCGCACACCCTGAAATAAGGAGAACCCTTAATATTCAGGTAATTGATATGCTAGTAAGTAACTACTCGATCATCTTAGGAAGAGATTGGCAAGCTTTGATGAGTGGATACCTCTCGATCGATGGGACGCACTTATCTGTTCCTCAGAATGGTAAAAACATCATAGTCCTCAGAGAGGGAAGAATTTCACCTTACATAGAAAGTGTCCCACAACCTAATGTGAATTATATCAAGGAGGACTTAGGGGTGTATTTCATCTTTGTCGATGAGGACAACACTACCTTGGAACAAATCGACTTAGACGATGGGATGTGACATATGAAATTTGATAGCTCATGCTCTAATGAAGGAAATAGAGTTGGTATTATCTTGTACTCTCATGTGGGAAAAAATCATAACTTTTCCTATAGGTTAGAATTTTCTTGCACAAACAATGTCACTAAATTTGAAGCATTACTGTTAGGCATTGAAAATGCCTATAATCTGGGTTGTGGTCACCTTACAGTTTTTGGGGATTTCGATCTTGTTGTGAACCTTGTACGTACTCTCCTTGCAACAAGTTAATGAAATGCTACACCCAAACTATTTGGGCACTTTTCTCGAACCTACTATCTTTCAACATCACTCATGTTAAAAGGGAACTAAACTCAATGGTTGATCGATTAGTTGTTTTTGCAACCTCTCCTAATCGGCAAATTCTGCCACAAAGACCTGATTGTACTTTTCAAAATGAACCTTCCCTAGTGATGAAAGCACATGTGCTTTAATTCAAAATGAACCTTATAAGCCTAAGGAAATTATATCAATGGAAGATAACAAAATTCCTAAAGGCTTTACTCCTCTAGAATATTCATTTTCATCAAGTGATGTAAGCAACAAAGAGAAACATAAGGAAGAGGAGTCAAAAAGGAAAGTGGGTGAAACCATTTCCTTGAACATTGGAACACCTGAGTCTCCAAAGAATGTTAAAATAGGTGCCCAATGTTTTGATGAAGAGAAATTAAAATTCGCCAGACTACTTGGTGAATTTCAAGATGTTTTTGCTTGGTCTTATGAGGATCTTTGTGGTTTTGATCCTACTCTTACATAGCATGCCATTCCTATCAAGGAGGGCATAAAACCAGTTAGGCAAAAACAAAGACCCATTAACCCTGCGTTGGAAGCAACTATTTGAAAGGAGTTGGAAAAACTCTTGAAGGTTGGGATCATCTTCCCGGTTAAGTATTCGGAATGGGTTTCTAATTTGGTTCTCATTCGGAAAACAACTGGTCAAATCCAATTATACATAGATTTTTGTGCATTGAATAAGGCTATTATAAAATATCACTTTCCTCTCCCCAATATGGAAATGATTTTGCAATAGGTTGCAAGGTCACAGATGATGTCCTTACTTGACAGTTTTTCTGGTTATAATCAAATCAAGGTAAAAAGGGTAGATAAATATAAAACCACTTTTATTACTCATTGGGGCACTTTTGCTTATGAACATATGCCTTTTGGCTTATGTAATGCAGGTGCCACTTTTCAAAGAGCTATGCAAATAGCTTTTGAAGATTTGATCGGCAAGATTATTCAAATATATCTTGATGACTTAACTATGTACTCCAAAAATCAATCAGATCATTTTGGTCATCTTAAAAGAGTTCTCATGCGATGCAGGAAATTTGGCATTTCTCTAAATCCTTCTAAGTCTATTTTTGTCGTTACTAAGGGTAAGCTCCTTGGACACATTGTCTCTGATTCAGGAATAAGCATTGATCCTGAAATTATTGTTGCTATCCTAAATCTGTCTGCTCCCACTTCCAAGAAGGAGGTTCAAGATTTTATGGGGGTTATTAACTTTGTCCGTAGGTTTGTTCCTAATTTTGATGTAATGGTCAAACCAATTCATAACCTGCTTAAGCAATATCATTCCTTTTCTTGGACAGATGATGTCGAAAGTGATTTTGTAGGGATCAAGAAAGAATCGGTTCCGCATCGGTTCTGGCGAAGCCGGATTTTGAGAAGGAATTTGCGATATATACTAATGCCACAGAGGAAGCAGTTTATGCTATCCTCATGCAAGGTTATGACTAAGTTAATGAAAAACCAGTGGCTTACATGAGTCAAAGCTTGTCTGATGATGAGTTTAAATATTCTTTTATTGAAAAACATGCTTTTGCTCTTGTTAAAGCTGTTGAAAAATTTCGTCACTTCATCTTAGGTAAGCATACGTTGGTAAAATTCCCTTTACCCGCTGTCAGGTTTTTGCTCTCACAGACTTATCTTTCAGGGAAGCTTGCACATTGGCTTGCCAAGATCTAGGAGCATGATTTAACTATCGTGACTTCTAACACCATCAAGGGACACGACTTAGCCCTTCACTTAGTTGATCATCCTAAAACTAGTGAAGAAATTGATGAACAACATAGTTCTCTATTAGCATTGTTCTACATTGATAGCCAAATCTTTCATGTGTCTGAACATCCTTAGTATAAAAATTTGGTTTACTATTTGTAAAATCAAAGATGTCCAGATAACTTAGACACTCATCAAAGAAGAAGGCTATGTCTCGAATCTGCTAGATATGTCATTATATGAGCCTTCTTGTTCAAAAGATCTGTTGATGGTATGTTGTTTCGCTATGTAAACAATGAGGAAGCACATAAACTATTGCAAGAAACTCATGATTCTCCAAAAAAATTTATTCACGTAGGAAGTCATTTTTCTGCTAAAACCACTACTTTTAAGATTATTAGAAAAGGATACTATTTGCCTTCAATATTTCGTGATTCTTATGTTTTTTCGATATCTTATGACAAGTGCCAAAAATTTGATGGGAAAGAATGCCTTTCAACCATGTCGTTACAACCTGTCCTCCCAGACTTTCCTTTTTCAAAGTGGGGCTTGGACTTTATTGGTCCTATTAATCCGTCGTCTTCAGCAGGACAAGTCTTTATATTGACAGTGAAAAACTATTTTACAAAATGGGTTGAAGTTGTCCCGCTTAAACATTCGATGGATGATCAAGTGGTTTCTTTCGTTGAAAATAATATTTTTTTCTAGATTTCGTCTTCCTTTAGAAATTATTACAGTCAATGGTCCCGCTTTTATTTCTGCTATCCTGACCCAATTTTTAGCTAAGTTGGGGGTTAAACATTTTACCTCATCAGCTTATTACCCCCAAGTAAATGGGCAGTCGAGTCTACCAACAAGAATCTGGAGAGAATTGTCAAAAGGCTCATCGAAGATAAGCCTTGTCAATGGCACACTCTCCTCACTTATGCCCTTTGGGCAGATCGAACTACCACCAAGGTGAGCACTGGTTGCACTCCTTTCCAGCTTGTTTATGGTCAAGAAGCCATTCTGCCTACTGAGATGGAATTGTCCTCCTTAAGGTTAATGCTACAGGTCGAAGAATTAAATTCTTTTGATGTTTCACAAAGGATGAATGCACTCTTGGATTTAGAGGAGCAAAGGATATTTGCCTTGGGTAATATAAAGAGAGGACAACTGATTGTTAAAAAATATTTCAACAAGAGTGTTAAAGCTGTCAAATTTAAAGTCAATGAGAAGGTACTGTTGTGGGATTCAACTCATGTTGATAGAGGAAGACATTCAAAGTTTCAAAAATTATGGTTGGGTCCTTTCAAGATCGCTTTTGTCCTGGGTGAAAATTCTTATATTTCTAAGGATTTACAAGAGGGATTGTTTTCCTACAACACTAATGGTTCTCACTTAAAACATTACGTGGAACCAACTTGAAGAGTTTAA
>ML799683.1:0-12925 GCA_009831015.1 Picea engelmannii
ATCCAAATAAGGAATGAAGTCTCCAATGTTTAAACTTCCGACGGCAGCGGACACCTCTAGCACCAGATCCGTGAATCCTTTGCCATCGGCACCCAAGTCCTTGTCGGAAAATTTCTTCCTCGCCAGTATTCGCCAAAGTATATTCGCCAGGGAAGACGATATGGCCTCGGTCACATTCACGGCAATTCTGCCGCTCTCACTCCTCCCAAATGGAGCGGATCATTGCAGACACCTCCTCCTCCGATAGTAGACCCGACAGCCGAAGCTCCACAACTCGTCCCAAACGCCCTGAGTTGTCAAAGATAATCCCCGCCTTGAAGCGCAGCAGCGCCCTGAGATCTCCTCGTCTACACTGCGACGGCCCAGCATTACCGGACGAGCCACTACAATTGAGTGTGAGACTGGCCAATGTAATGGCAATTAGGGGAATTGTTTCCGCCAATTTGCACATTCAAAATTTGAATTTGGTTATAGCGCGCTCGTCCATCCATTCACCAACCTGCAGTTGCAGTTAATTACTATAACGGGACTGCAGTTAATTACTATAACGGGACGTTCCACGGTACAGGGTCACGACGAGGTCGTCCGTCAGGTTAAGTCGTCGGTCGTCAGTGCAGTTACATGGAATAGGAGTATGTATGGGCATACCCGGTCTGTCAGAAATACCCGCACGGTACATCAAGCAGGAGTCCCAATGATTGGGCTCCTGCATGGTGGATAGCCACAGCCCTACCTCAACTGGGACACTCAACTAGAGACACTTGCTGGTGACAGCACGTCCCATTCTTGGTCCCCTCACTAGCCGCCTTTCATTACCATTCGCGAATTCTTGTAAAGTTGTGACCCATTCAACTTTACTGGCAGAACACCGGAGTCCTACCTCAACTGGGACACTCAACTAGAGACACTTGCTGGTGACAGCACGTCCCATTCTCGGTCCCCTCACTAGCCGCCTTTCATTACCATTCGCGAATTCTTGTAAAGTTGTGACCCATTCAACCTTACTGGCAGAACACCAAGATAAGCGAACTTTATTAATGTTATGTAGTCAATGTAAAGATACAGATTGGGATAAGCCTGATCACACAATAGTATCTTTAAATGTCGTAGTACACAATGGTATCTTTCAGTGTCGTAGTAGAACAGTTAAACAACGCGTATTTAAATGTCGTAGTACACAATGGTATCTTTCAGTGTCGTAGTAGAACAGTTAAACAACGCGTATTTAAATAGTACCCCGAGGAAACCTTGGAGCATCCGGAGACATATGAACAGAACACCCTGACCATTTGCAATTGCAATTTCCAATTTTGAAGCGTTTTTCAGTATGGGAGGGCGTAGCTTCTGCAATTTTCATTTCCATCCACGTTCCACGGTTTTCCTCGTTCTCTGCTATGCCATCTTGCTGCATCACTGCTGCCTCTTTTGCGAAGCCGCTGCAGTCACCGATCCAAACGAAGGTGAGAAAAGAATCCGTTTGCTTGCATTTTGCAATCTAATATCACGTTTGGGCACTTATACAAGCTTTAATTTTTAACAGTCGAGGCGCTGCGAATAATAGCAAGCAAGATGGGGAACACCAAATGGAACTTCAGCGTGGACCCCTGCAGCCGCGACCGGTCCTGGTATACTATCGACAACGTGGAGGGGGATCTCGGCGTCATCTGCAACTGTGCCTTCAACAAAAATACCACTTGCCATGTCCTTAAAATGTAAGTCAGATCATCATTTTTTCCAAAAGTATGAGTACTGGAAAGGCTGGATTCATGCCTTTGTGTTCCTGTTTTTGCTCGCAGAAGAGTTTTATATGAAGAAATGGCGGGAGTTATTCCGCCAGAGCTGGCTAATCTCACATATCTGGAAAACTTGTAAGCTAATTCGAAAAGGCCACCATCTTTATCCTTATTATTCATCTGAAAATTCCCAGGAATGAATAGGGTTTGGTAGTGATAAGAATTAAATGTGTTGTTTAAACTCGCAGAGATTTGAGAAACAACCTTCTGCATGGATCGATCCCGGCATCGCTGGGCTCCTTGAYTGRCTTGCAATATCTGTAAGTTATTGCAAGTTCGCCGTTGATGTTTTCTTTTTTTATGAATAAAGAGCCGCGTGAGGATTCGAATGTGAATATCCGTTGAATTGATGTCGCAGGTCGTTCGGAACAAATAATTTGTCTGGTGAAATTCCAAGGGAGTTGGGGAAGCTCACCAATTTGATATCTCTGTAATTTATTTCTCTACGTTAAGTTCAATATCGCTGTAATTTATTTCTCTACGTTAAGTTCAATATCGCTGTAAGTTCGTTTCGAATTGAAGCATCCGTAAATATTTAAGGATGGGCCATAGCTTACAGGCTTGTTCTTGTTTTGCAGGAGTTTTGACCAGAACCATTTATCCGGGACGATACCTCCAGAGCTGGGGAACTTGACAAATCTGGAGCAAATGTAAGTTTCTGTCTTCTTTTTTCAACTGCGGTAACTTTGACCTAATCATTGTTAAAAAAGTGATTCATAATAGAGGGGTTTATAACACACTGTCTTCATTCACCAACATGGATAAGTGTGAAGAAATTTAATTTCTTCTCTTTTACTCAGTCTATCTGAGTTCTGCATAGAGCTAACTCTCTGTCTTTTAAAAGGCATGGATAACTGTGTAGAAATTTAATTTCTTCTCTTTAACTCAGTATATCTAAGTTCTGCATAGAGCTAACTCTCTGTGGGCCATCGAATGTCAATCCTTTGTCTCATGCAAAGTTCTCTCCTCTTCGATCTTCCTTGACCAGTCTTACCACCATTCTATAAGTAGGTGACAAGGAATGGTAAAAGGGACCTTGTGTGGTGCTTGGAACTTACTCTCAAGCAACTAATATATGCTTCTCCAAAATACCTCTTTAAGGCATAGAACTAAGACCAAAAAAAAAAATAAGTAGGTGACAAGGAATGGTAAAAGGGACCTTGTGTGGTGATTGGAACTTACTCTCAAGCAACTAATATATGCTTCTCCAAAATACCTCTTTAAGGCATAGAACTAAGACCAAAAAAAAATGCTTGGAAACAAAGTTTTAAATAATATATATTTCTTTAGCATATTTTACATGATAAAAGTTCTTATATATGCTTCTCCAAAATACTTCTTTTAAAAGAACAAAAGGCATATTTTACATGATAAAAGTTCTTATATATGCTTCTCCAAAATACTTCTTTTAAAAGAACAAAAGCTTGGCACAAAGCTTTAAATAATATATATTTTTTTAATATATTGCACATAAGAAAGTTCCTATATTTACTTTGTTTGAGACTTATTCTTCTAGGGATTAATTGTATCTTCTTTTTTATTCTTGAGCCATTTAAGGATCTATTTAGACAGATTATTTCTCACTACATGAGTTGGCAGCACATTAACTCATGCAATAATTTGATTATTGTTTTGGCAGCCCATTAACTCATGCAATAATTGATTATTGTTTAATGGGTAGAGGTGGCAAAGGTGGGCATTATTAACTCATGCAATAATCAACTATTGTTTAATGGATGGAGGTAGAAAAGGTGTGAATTATTAACTCATTTAATAATCAATTATTGTTTAATGGATGGAGGTGGCAAAAAGGTGCAAATTCTTAACTCAGTCATCTTCTTATTAGTCCATGCTCTTCGGGCATGGAGACTAATAGTAATCGGTTTTTTGCATTTCTATTATTCATGCACAGGAATTGAGGGCTTTTTCATGTTTTAACATAAAGTGTTGGGTTATTCATGCATTTTTAAGTGGTATTTCGTTCGTTTATCCAAAGTTTTATGTTTGACCTCTTATTTGGCCTCATATTGAGGCAAGAGGCTTCTCAAACATAGGGAAAGAAGGGTTTGAAACTAATAAATTGGATATGCAACAAGCAAGGTGAATTAATGCTAAGTTTCAACATTAAATTCCCAAACATTAAATGTTTAATGTCTAAATTCCATAACCTCCTTTGCAATCTCTAGAGGTGGCTTTGGTGTTGGTGTCTCACAACGACACTTGGCAGAGTGCTTGGCAGCCGTTTCTTTGATCACTTGGTCACTTGCATGCCCCGCACTTAGTCACTTGCAAGATCTGCACCTCACCAGCCTTCAGATGTTGTCGGAGCTAAGTGAAGTGACAACGGGGAGTGTGATTCATTGATTGTTAATCTGCATGAGAGAAATCAACAAGCAAAGTTGGAGGACGATAGCCAATACCTTCTACGATCTGGAGCGGGACTTCGTGGAGCATTTTGAGAAGAATTACGACACTCTGAGAACAATAGGTCCCATGCTCCCTCTCGAGGCCTTCTAAGACCGACCCAGCAGAATTTCCCCATTGGTCGAAATGGGATTAAATACATAATCAGAGGAATGCTTGGTCTAGCTCAACGCACAAGCAAAGGAGTCTGTGCTTTACATTTCTTTCGGTAGAGAGAATTCCATTTCGAGCGCTCAAACTGAGGAGATGGCCATAAGGAGAGCGCTCGAATCTACTTCTGCATCACCGACTTCTGCATCAATGGCTTAATCTTCTAGATCTTCTATTGGAGAATCTTCTACACGTAATTAAGAATCGTTCAAGACTACGCGGTTGATTTCTGCGGCCATTTTTGGATCTCAAATTGGTGAGGATGTAGACTCGAATACTTGCTTTGTTGTTGAAGCTTCCTCTGTTGCCTTTGTGCTAGGGTGAGAGCTTACTAAAAGCCACTATTAATAGATCCTTTCTCTTCAATCTTGTGCCAAGTATTAATAGCCTTCTACAATTAATTAAGAATTGTTCAAGACTGTGCTTTGGCAGAGTTAAGCTTAGGACTGAATTGGGATACATTAAACTACCTTCCATGTTGTTTGTACAAGTGATGTTCCAACATTCTTGCTCTTCCTCTAGCTTAACCTGGGACGAGATCGATGATAGGATTGAAATCCATACTGGGTCGATAACGATGTAAACCTAAGCACCATAGCTAAAACCTTGTTCAAATTTGCTTCGATGCATTGGTGTTAGCTTTCTGGAGTTTTGATGAATATTTTGATCCTCTCTTCCATGGCATGCAGAGCTCGGGTCTGCTCTGAGATCCTCTACAAGTGCCTGGTCCTTTCTTGTGTCTCTACCAAGAATATTTCCTCCCATAACATGTGCCATTGATCCCATTGGGCTTGTAGGACCACCACATCCTACTTCACTTCTTCCAAACCCTTGTCCAGATTCTCCATGTGCCTATGGGCCTCCACTAGCTCACACATAGCACAATGGTGCCCTCTACACTGGGCCATCAGTCCTATGCCTGAGATTTTATGGGAACTTCAAAGGCCTGTAGCCAAGTTGAGTCTCAACTCTTCCTTTTGTTGGAGCTCCACGCGCCTCTGGTTATTCCCACATTGACTCGGTATGCCCATCCTTTGGCTCCTTTTCATGCCACAAGTCGTTGTCCAAACAAATGATGCGAAGGATGGGGGGAAGGGATGGGTTATTGCGACCTCCTTCGCATGCTTCAAATGACACATGTCCTGCTACTTAGCTCCTTGCTTAATGTTGTTGAGTTCCTGATTGTTCCTTGACATAAGTTCAAGGTGGCGAGGATCTCGCACGATTGTTTGGACCGCTAGTCTGGGTATCACGTATGTAGTAATGATCTCTTGTTGGGTTCATCGTGGATTGCCCAAAAAGACGTTGTTCTAACCCCCCTTGTGCCATGCTAGGATGGCGATAGATAGGTGTGTAATATACCAGATATAAAATGTATGCAGAACTGAAATAAAATGCTAGTAATGGCAGAATAACAACAATATAACCAGAACATTCACCACAATAACACTGTAATGATATAAGAATAACAACAGAAATAGCACTTTGAATCTGAAAGCAATGTTCACGGGCCTCTTCGAGGGGGAAACCTCCAATTGAGCAGAGCTCTATTACAATAATATCCAAGCTACGGTTCTCATACCCTCGATTCCTAATTATACTAAAAAGAAGCATCTAGAGGAAGATCCTTCTAGAAGCAAAAGCTTCTATTAGGTCTTCTTACATCCGTCTTATTCTATTATATTGAAAGGCCTTATTAATATTGACCTTTATTACATCCAAATATATTGTTCTACCTATGTGCGGGTTAGGACCCTAACATGTTCACCCCCTTAAAAGCAGTCTTGTCCTCAAGGCTTGAGATGAGGAAATTGTTGTAGAATGGTAGCTGGTTCCCAAGTGGCGTCTATTGGAGTTCTATCTTTCCACTGTACTAGCACTTCCTTGATGGTTCTCTGACGTAGGCGACGCTCACGCTGGTCCAAAACTACTTCTGGTTGTAGCCAAATGGATCCTTCTTCAGCTAACTCTGGAAGGTTGGTTTGAATTTGGCACTTAGCTCCCATCACCTTCTTTAAGCATGAAACATGAAAAACAAGATGTAGCTTCAAATTGTTGGGAAAAGCTAACTGATAGGTGACTTGTCCCACATGCTTGAGTACGGTATAAGGAACATAAAATTTGGGCGCTAGCTTCTGACAATGCTCGGCCTTGAGGGAAGTTTGCTTGTAAGGTTGCAGTCGAAGAAACACCTGATCCCCTTCTGCAAATTGACGTTCAGAGCGACCTTGATCTGCTTGTTGCTTCATGCGACTCTGTGCCATGACCAAATTCTCTTTGAGGGTACAGAGAATAGCCTCTCGAGCTGTAAGTGTTAGGTCAACCGCCTGGACCTTCGAGGCACCCGGTAAGTATGAGAGAACTGAAGGTGGCTTCTGTCCATATACCGCTTCAAAAGGAGTCATGCGTGTAGCTGTATGGTATGAAGTGTTGTACCACCATTCAAGTAGGGGTAACCATTGAGCCCACTGATTTTTCTTTTCCAAGGAAAAAAACCTCAAATATGTTTCCAAACACTTGCTGACAAATTCCATTTGGCCATCAGTCTGGGGATGATAAATTGTGCTGAGATGCAATTCGGTACCTTGTATGTTGAACAATTCTTGCTAAAAATTGCTTGTGAAAGTTGGGTCGCGATCAGAAACAATAGAGTGCGGCATCACATGAAGCTTGAAGACATGATCCATGAAGATTTGAGCCACCGTGGATGATGTAAACGGGTGTTGAAGGGCGTAGAAATAGGAATACTTGGAAAGGCGATAAAAAACCACCATGATGATGGATTTATTTCCCGATTTGGGTAAGCTGGTAATAAAATCCATAGAGATATCCTTCCAAATAGCAGGTGGAATCGAGAGCGGTTGTAGTGTGCTCGAAGATTTGACTATTTCTCCCTTGTTTCGTTGACACACATCACATTTAGCTACAAAATTATGAATGTCCTGTTTCATACCATCCCAGAAAAAGGAATGTTTGACCCTGTCATAGGTTTTGGTGAACCCGAAGTGCCCTGTTGTGGGTGTAGCATGAAGATCAGAAAGTACCATGGATTTAATCCGAAGAATATGGTTGATTCCACTATTAGGGAACGTGTCCACCCTTATTCTCACTTTTGATCCTTTCCCTATTCTCCATGCTAACCCTTCCCCAATTACAAAAAAGGAGTGGATAAGTTCTTTCCAAATTATTGTGCAATTTGATCTTTTTTTCAAAGGGTTCTGAATCCGTTCCTCTATAGATTTCAAAAAGATATATTTCTGGTACACCACCTGAGTCCACAAATTTTTAGAAGTGGTCAATCTCCAACTTGACTTAGCTGCTAGTGCCTTGGAAAAAAGAAAAATATTTTTGAGCCCCCATCCACCAAGTGTGTTTGGAACTGCCACTGTATTCCATTTAACCCAAGAAGCAACAAACTGATCCTTTGTACCAACCCAAATAAATTTGAAATAGATTTTCTGAGCTATTTCCAAGGCACCTTTTGGGATCCAAGATAAGGAAATCCAATATACTGGGATGGATTCTAAGACAAAATTTTCTAGGACCAACCTGCCTGCACACGATAGCCACCTGAAGCTCGACCCTTTTAACCGTTTTTCTAATTTATCTATAATCCATTTCTAGTCTTCTTTCCTATAGTTGTTTGGCTTAAGATGGAAGCCTAAATATTTGAGACCTTTCTCCAAGTCATATTGTTCAAAGGGGAAAATGTCCATATAACTCCTTTGTTCTTCTAACTCCATGTTGTGAGTTGAGAGAGTGGACATTCTTTCATTTATCTTCATACCTATGGCCTTTCCAAACAAGTCCAATATAGAATACAACTTCTGGGCATCACACCTATTTCCATTGCATAAGATCAAGACATCATCAGCAAAAAGGAGGTAGTTGATGTTTAAATTTGGAGATATCACAATCCCTTGAAACTCCCCTCGTGATTTTGCCTCTTCTATGGCTCTACTGAGTGCTTCAACAATTAGCAGGTAAAGAAGTGGAGATAAGGGACATTCTTTCCTTAGTCCCCTCTTTGCATGAAAAAAATACGAGGCCAAACCATTAATTATAACTGCAAAAAAAACTGATGTTATACAATACATTATCCAATTGATGAAAGGAACCTTAAATCCTAAGAGGGTTGGAAGCATCTGAATATATAGCTAGCTGAATCGGTCATAGGATTTTGAAAGATTAATCTTTAAAATTGCTCCTTTCACATTTCGAGACTTCAGACTATGCATCACCTCCTATGCCATCCCAATAGCTTCATGAATTTGCCTCCCTTCCAAAAAAACAATTTTTTCCCTGGAGATATTCTCTGAAAGGATGTCCTTGATTCTTCTTGCTAGATTTTGGAGATCACTTTGTAAATGCAATTACAAAGAGAGATAGGATAGAATTCATCCAAGGAAGAAGTATCATCTGATTTCATAATGAGTTCAATGAAGGTGGAGTTGAAAGGGGCATGCATGTGGCCCTCAGATCTAGATTCTTCTACTACCCATAAGATATTTGTCCCAATGAGTTCATAGAGCCCTATGAAGAATTCTATGGTCCAACCATCTGGACCTGGGATTTTAACCTTCTGAAAGCTATGGAGGACTTCCTTGAGTTCATCTTCCGTGACTTCCTCAAATAGAGATTTGTTTTCATCTTCACCAATAAATCTTGGAAAGTAAATTGCCATCCTCACTATGTCAGCGATTGATGCTCTTTGGTAAGCTTTGAACAAAGAATGGAATTACTCCTTACCTATACGAGCCATTCCATCAAAGGAGGATACCTTTATTTCTTTTGAGTCCTTAAGACTCCATATGGTGTTATCCATCTTTCTTTCTTTAGCATAGGCCTATAAAAACTTTGTATTATCATCCCCTTTTTCCAGTGATAGTTCCCAAATTTTTAGGTGCCATTCTTCCTTTCGAGCCTCTAGAATCCTCCCTCTCCATTCTTCTAGGGCTAGTATCTCTTCCTTCAAGTCATCAGAACTATATCCTCCTCCCATTGAATCATAGATTGTATGCAACGCTACTTTAGTATCAATTAGATCCTGTGCATCTTGTTGTTTTTTTACTCGTCGCCATTCCAAAGTGGCTTGCTTCACTCTTTGAAGATTTTCCATGAATTGGACTCATGCTCTATCTCCCAAAGTTTCATAATAAGGAATCCAATGCTCCTTGACAAGGGATGAGAAACCCCCCTCCTTTAACCATTCCGCATTGAACTTGAAAGGGCTGGGAGGTTTCCGGGGCCTAGAGAAATTTCCAAAAAAAATGGGAAGTGGTCTGAGATACCCCCTGATCTGACCCATTTTTTGAGCTCATTCAAGAAATGGTTGATTCCACTATTAGGGAATGGGTCCACCCCTATTCTCACTTTTGATCCTTTCCCTATTCTCCATGCTAACCCTTCCCCAATTACAAAAAAGGAGTGGATAAGTTTTTTCCAAATTATTGTGCAATTTGATCTTTTTTTCAAAGGGTTCTGAATCCATTCCTCTATAGATTTCAAAAAGATATATTTCTGGTACACCACCTGAGTCCACAAATTTTTAGAAGTGGTCAACATCCTACTTGACTTAGCTACTAGTGCCTTGGAAAAAAAAATTATTTTTGAGCCCCCATCCACCAAGTGTTTTTGGAATTGCCACTGTATTCCATTTAACCCAGGAGCAACAAACTGATCCTTTGTACCAACCCAAATAAATTTGAAATAGATTTTCTGAGCTATTTCTAAGGCACCTTTTGGGATCCAAGATAAGAAAATCCAATATACTGGGATGGCGTCTAAGACAAAATTTTCTAGAACCAACCTGCGTGCACAAGATAGCCACCTGAAGCTCCACCCTTTTAACCGTTTTTCTAATTTATCTATAATCCATTCTAGTCTTCTTTCCTATAGTTGTTTGGCTTAATATGGAAGCCTAAATATTTGAGACCTTTCTTCAAGTCCTGTTGTTCAAAGGGGAAAATGTTCATATAACTCCTCTATTCTTCTAACTCCATGTTGTGAGTTGAGAGAGTGGACTTTCTTTCATTTATCTTCATACCTATGGCCTTTCCAAACAAGTCCAATATAAAAGACAACTTTTGGGCATCACACCTATGTCCATTGTATAAGATCAAGACATCATCAACAAAAAGGAGGTAGTTGATGTTTAAATTTGGAGATATCACAATCCCCTGAAACTCCCCTCGTGATTTTGCCTCTTCTATGGCTCTACTGAGTGCTTCAAAAATTAGAAGGTAAAGAAGTGGAGATAAGGGGAATTATTTCCTTAGTCCCCTCTTTGCATGAAAAATTTACGAGGCCAAACCATTAATTATAACTGCAAAAGAAACTGATGTTATACAATACATTATCCAATTGATGAAAGGAACCTTAAATCCTAAGAGGGTTGGAAGCATCTGAATATATAGTCAGCCGAATCGGTCATAGGATTTTGAAAGATCAATCTTTAAAATTGCTCCTTTCACATTTCGAGACTTCAAACTATGCATCACTTCCTATGCCATCCCAATAGCTTCATGAATTTGCCTCCCTTCCAATAAAACAAATTTTTCCATGGAGATATTCTCTGAAAGGATGTCCTTGATTCTTCTTGATAGATTTTGGAGATCATTTTGTAAATGCAATTACAGAGAGAGATAGGATGGAAGTCATCCAAGGAAGAAGTATCATCTTATTTCATAATGAGTGCAATGAAGGTGGAGTTGAAAGGGGCATGCATGTGGCCCTTAGATCTAGATTCTTCTACTACCCGTAAGATATTTGTCCCAATGAGTTCATAGAGCCCTATGAAGAATTCTATGGTCCAACCACCCGGACCTGGGATTTTAACCTTCTGAAAGATATGGAGCACTTCCTTGAGTTCATCTTCCGTGACTTCCTCAAATAGAGATTTGTTTTCATCTTCACCAATAAATCTCGGAAAGTAAAGGGCCATCATCACTATGTCATCCATTGATGCTCTTTGGTCATCTTTGAACAAAGAATGGAATTACTCCTTACCTATACGAGCCATTCCATCAAAGGAGGATACCTTTATTCCTTATGAGTCCTTAAGACTCCAGATGGTGTTATCCATCTTACTTCCTTTAGCATAAGCCTGGAAGAACTTTGTATTATCATCCCCTTTTTCCAGCCACAGTGCCCAAATTTTTAGGTGCCATTCTTCCTCTCGAGCCTCCAGAATCCACCTTCTCTATTCTTCTAGGGCTAGTAGCTCTTCCCTCAAGTCATCAAAACTATATCCTCCTCCCATTGAATCATAGATTGTATGCAACGCTACTTTAGTATCAATTAGATCCTGTGCATCTTGTTGTTTTTTGACTCGCCACCATTCCAAAGTGGCTTGCTTCACTCTTTGAAGATTTTCCATGAATTGGACTCGTTCTCTATCTCCCAAAGTTGCATAATAAAGAATCCAATGCTCCTTTTCAAGGGACGAGAAACCCTCCTCCTTTAAACATTCTGCGTTGAAATTGAAAGGGTTGGGAGGTTTCCGGGGGCCTAGAGCAATTTCCAAAAAAAATGGGGAGTGGTTTGAGATCCCCCCTGATATGACCCATTTCTTGATCTGAGTACAAGCCTCTACTAAATTTTCAGAGCCCAGAACACGGTCCAAACATTTCTCAACTCTATCCTCACCCACTATTTTATTTCTCCAGGTGGAGCACAGTCTTATGGGAGGAATGTCATTCAATTTCATTCTCCTTAACAAATGGTCGAAGAAATATATCAAAGGATCCAGTCAAGCCCTTGGTCCCCAGGATTCATCCTCCCCAAGAGAAAAATTTAGGTCCCCTCCCAGGATAATCTTTTCACTTTTCAAGAAGGATTTATGGCCTAGAGCTTCCCAAGAAGAGGCCCTTTCCTGTTAAGGGCCATATAAGTTTAAGATTGTTACCTCCGAACCGATCTCTTTAGAGAGGATTTTTAGACCAAGTCTAGATTCAAAACCCCATGAAATTATAACTTTGACTATTTTGGGATTCCATCCAATGGCCAGACATCCCAGACGCCCTCTAGCATCTGAGCCCACAAACTCCCATGACTTTAGCAGAGATAAAAGTCGAGGAATGATCACAACTCCCTCACCCATTTTTTCATGTAACATCATAATGTCTAGTTGGTTTTACTCCACCAACATGTAGAGGGAATTTATTTTGAGGGAACTTGCCAAGCTCCTACAATTAAAAGAGATGATTTTCTTTAGGGAACCCCTCCCGGGGCATGCAATGCTCTAAGTGCCCCAAAAATCAATTTTTGTTTTCCAGCTGCAATATCAACTAAGGCTTTATTCTGAGCCTTCAACAAGTGTAATTGACTTCCCCTCCCTTTTCCCCCTTAGATGGGAGAAGGATTTTTTCCCAGTCCTAGCTTGTTGGAAATATGGCTACAGCAAAGATGACGCAAATGATCAAGGTTGTCATTGATGGCAATCGATTGTTTAAGAAGAACAGATACGGCAACACAAATGCGAACTGCTGCAACACAAATGCAAACACAGACGCTGAAACACAGTGTTGGAACAGAGCTGGAAACACAGACGCTGAAAC
>ML799683.1:27039-64623 GCA_009831015.1 Picea engelmannii
AAGGCTTTATGGATCATATTATTTTCTAAGACGAAAACTAAAACCTAAGTTTTGCAACTATAGAAACTCAAAAATAACTTGAGGTCACAACCTATCATCTAAAAAAAACAAATAAATCCACCAATTTATTTGAGGAGTTAACACTAGCTCCTATTGGGGATGAACACCTCCCTGTGAGGTTTCAAGAACCATAGAATCAATGCCTTTCCTGAACAAGAACCTAAAAACTAAACTATCTGCTAGTGTTTCCATTGGGCATGGAGTTATTCAAAAATAAAACTAAGACTATCATTACAATGTCTAGGCTTCACAGCCTTAGACGAAATAGAGTTTTAAAAATCGCCCGTTTACCGGGCCACTGAACATTTCTTCACCTTCCAGATTCTACAGAATGAAAGTGTTGCTGTTTTGCACCTGAGAAATCAAAAAAGGGCCTGTCCACAGAGAATTGAACTTGTTATGTTTGCCTTTGTCCTGCCTAAGAGCATCCCACTTTAGAACCCAGTCACTGATTTGAAAACTATCCACCTCCGCCTTTCTGTCAAACGTCTTTTTGATCTGCATCTGATGAGCTTCTGATTTTTCCACTAACTGTTCACGAGCTTGTTGTAGTTCCACCAAATCCAACATCCTTCTTACCATGTCATTTTTCTCAGTCTGCTCCTCCTGAAAGAACTTAGCCATAGGCAAAACTAACTGAACAGGAAAAATTACATCAGTCCCATAAACCAACTTGAATGGGGAAGTTCCTATCGATTTTTAATAGTTACTCTGTCTGCCCACAGAGCAAATTTCAGTTTGGAATCCCAATTCTTTTTATTTTCCTCTAACAGTTTTCTTATGATTTTGATCAAGCTCTTATTTGACGATTCAACCAAACCATTACCTTGAGGATAGTAGGGAGTTGAGTGTACAAGTTGGATGCCCATTGATTCACACATGTCTACCAATTCTTCTACTTTAAATGCTGCTGCATTATCTGCCACCAACCTCTTGGGACAGCCAAATCTACTCAAAATATTTTCATAGAGAAACTTCATGACTACCTGGTGTGTAGCATTTCGGGTGGGAATCGCCTCTATCCACTTTGTGAAATAATCCGTGGCTACCAGAATCCACTTGTGCTAACCACTGGATGAAGGATTTATCTCACCTATGAAATCTAAATCCCACTGCTGAAAAGGGCCATTCACAACTATAGGTCTCAGGGGTAAAGATTTTAGCTGTTCCTTATCGGTAAATCTTTGGCATTTGTCACAGGATTTGACGAATGCACACACATCTGAGAAGAGAAAAGGCCAATAATATCCAACCCTCAGGATCTTATGGGTAGTAGTCTTCCAGTAATGATGACCGCCGCAAACGGCTGAATGAAACGGATGTGTCACTTCAACAGACTCTTCTTTATCTAAACACCTGAGAAGCAAACCGGCAGGGTCTCTCCAATATAACAGATTATTATAAATGCAGAATTTTATAGCTCTGAGCTTGAGAGCTCGAGCTTGAGTCAAACTGAGTTCAGGAGGAACTTCAAGCTTTTGCAGAAAATGTATGATGCCAGAATACCATTCACAGGAAGACAAGTGCTCTGCCACTTGCTGACTGTCATGCTTCCCTTCCGCTGCCAACTCTGTCTCTGAATTTTCTGAACCTTCTCCTATGAAATTAATATCCAGCAGCTTATGATTTTCCTCCATTAAAAGCTTGGCAAGGCCCTGGCCTTTTACCAACTTGGTGGGCTTCACTTCGATATTGAATTCAATCATCTTTGCAATCCATCTAGCTCTCTTTCCGTCAATATCCAACTGAGTCAAAACATCTTTTACATAAGATGAAGGAACATATGCGATGACCTTTGAGTGAAGAATATAAATTCTGAATGATTTTAAAGCTTTTATGAGAGCATAAGCTTGTTTCTCAATAGGGTCATACCTTAGTTCAACATCCCTGAGAGTTTTGCTGAAGAAAGCCACGGGATGATCAAACTTTTCCTCGTCTTTCTGAAGAAGGACTGCTGCCACTGTGTCATAGGAAGCAAATGAAAAAACATAGAACGTCATACTGTAATCTGGGCTGATCAGAATCAGGGATTCGATGATTGCTTGCTTGATATCCTGAAAAGAGTTTCTTGCGTTGTCTGTCCATTTTATCTCAGACCCGTTTTTTAGCATGCATGTTATGTGTTTGACTAATTCAGCAAAATTTGGTACAAACCTTCTCACAAAATTTATCTTACCGAGCAGTGATTGAATGTCCTTCTTTGACCTCGGCAAGGATAGATTTTGAATTGCCTCCAATCGTGCTGGATCAATCATTACACCTTCTGCTGAGACGATGTGGCCTAAGAGCTTACCCTTCCTTAGGGAAAACTGGGATTTCTTGGGATTCAATGAGATCCCGAACTATCTGCATTTTAAGAACACTCTTTTCAGATGTTTTAGATGCTCCTCATGGCTACTGGAATACACTGTAATATCATCAAGGTATATGAGGACAAACTTGTCCTTTTCTCCCACAAATGCTATATCCATGGCCCTTTGGAATGTGGCCCCGACATTCATTAATCTAAAGGGCATCTTGGCGTACATAAAGGTACCCCAAGGAGTGGTAAACACAGTCTTCTCCTAATCATCAGGGTGGACAACAATCTGATTGTAACCGGAAAATCCATCAATAAAGGACATGACCTTAGCCCCTGAAATCCTCTGCAACAAATGTTCCATCTTGGGAAGAGGATAATTGTCCTTCTTAGAGCATTTGTTTAAGTTTCTGAAATCTACACACAATCTGACCTCGCCATTTTTCTTCCTTACTATCACCAGGTTGGCAATCCATTTAGATTATCTCAAGGGAATTATGATCTTGGCATCTAGGAGCTTTTTAATTTCTCTCTCAATTACTAGTAGCAGAAGAGGACTGATAGGTCTGAGCTTTTTCTTGAAAGGAATTGTGTCTTTTTCTAGAGGTATCTTATGCTGAATAATATCGGGATCATAAGTCTTTAAATCACTATATTTCCAAGAAAAAACATCAGAAAACTCCTTCAAAACACTACAGTATTTTGATTTCTCATTAGCAGTCAATTCGGAAGACAAATTTATAAACTTGGGTTGGGTTTTACCTCCTATATTATGATCTTGAACAGCTGGATCATTATCCTTTTTGTCTGGCTTGTAAGGAACATCATTCTGATCAAACAACCTTTCTAGGGGTACCAAACCCTGAGGTATGTAATTGTTTGGTAGTTGAACGATATCATGCTGTCCCAACTTTTTCTTCAGCTCAGGTTCCTGTGATTCTTCTTCATTAAGATTCTGCTGATCAATGTGCAAATCAGAAAACTCGTCTACCACTTGGAGAAATCTGTTAAGTTCATGATCATCTTCAAAAACTTTCCAATATTTGATGTTATTAGGTAAGGAGGGTCGATATTTTACTTGAATCTCATAGTTGAGCTTAGGGGGCATGGGTGGAATGAATGTGCTGGCTGAAACAACAAGAGAATCAGCAAGCTGATTCATATCCCTTGGTATGTATGAAATTTCAAAAACAGAAAAAGAATCACGCACTTTCCATACTTCGTCCCTGTAAGCCTTTAATCTGATATGCTTAGCCTGAAAAGTGGTGTTTACCTGTTGTATGATAAGGTCTGCGTCTCCCAATACCTTCAAACCTTTTATCCCCATCTCTTTGGCTGAATTTAAACCCAACATCAGAGCCTCATACTCCGCTATGTTGTTCGTAGTTCTAAAGTCGAGCTTGAAAGACAAAGATATGGTCTCCTTTGAAGGAGAGATCAGAACTACTCCAACACCTGCTGAATCCTTAGTGCTGGCCCCATCAAAGTACATAGTCCAGACTGAAATGTCCTCACCTTCAGATTGTTGTTCAATAGGCTTCACTAGCTGCACAGGAGTTGATTGACCATCATCAATCTGAAGGATGCACGAACCAAAATCTGTATCCACAGCATAGATAGGATGATTGACGGAATTCTTTCCATCGCTGATGATGTAAGCAAGATGGTTTTCCCTGTAAAGTTTTTTCAGCTCCCCCCGAAACACCGGAATCGTAGCGTATGACAGATCCATCTGCAATGTACCTCCTAATATTTTTCCCCATGAACGAGACAAAAGCAGCCCAAACTTAGGTGGAATATCAGCAACTACTACGCCCATAACCATACTCCTCATTGGTAATTGAGCAAGGTTAATAACCATGTCTTTGATGAGGCCGAGACATATGACTTTTCTAGAATCAAAGGAGAAAAGATCTTGGTATGGTTTAGTGACTTCGATTCCAAGCTCATCCATCACCGCCTTTGGCATAAGGTTATGTGATGCCCCAGAATCAAGCAAGCAATTGTGAAGGATTTTTTCATGGACATTTAGTGATATGTAAAATGGTGGACAAGAATCGTCACGATCTTCTATCATGGGCCCTATAGTCACTTTAGGTTTATCATCTTGTAGGTTAATGAAATCATCTGATGGAGAGGTCCTAGGCTCAAGAGACTTTAAGATGGCTGCTTTAAAGACTTCATTCTTCATGAGTTCAGTTAAAGGCATTGGTATCTTAACCTTTTGAATTTCTGATTCAAAATTGAAAGAGAAAGATGGTCTGTCTGAAACCTTTACCTCATTGGAAGGAGCCTTGAGACTGACTTGCTCCTTGACTGGGGATTGAATTTGTTTCTTCTACTATTTTGTTGGAGGGGGGATTTGTTTTTCAGGAGCTGGAGGCTGATTAGCAGCAACCTCTTTACTCTTCACAGGAGCATAATCGTCCTTGTCCTCCACAGGAGCAGCAATGGGTGCTTTTGGGACAACATTCTTTTTGGACCTTAAGTTGTAACCTTTTTGATCATCTGTCAAGTAGACCGCTCCTTCAGCACCTGCCTCTTGAATTTGCTGATCCATCAGGGCTTCTTCATAGTCTATCTGTGTCAAAAATGAAGAATCATTTTCATCACCAAAACAATTTATCTCGTCGGCATTTTCAATTTCATCGTGAGGGGGTTGTTGGTCATCATCTAATACTGCATTATGAAAAGGTGGTCTGACCCTCTGATCATCAACTAGATCTCTATCTCCTTGAAGGATTTGAACTTGTGGATTATTCCTTTTGTAAGGAAAAGCATTTGGATTTCTGGGGGCAAAAGCATTTGGTTCTTTTGCCCTTGCTGGTTGTTGATTCTGAACCTTCAACTTTGACATTTCAGACGTCAGACTGTCTAACATCTTCGCCATCTTTTCCATTTTACTGCTAGAAGAAGAAGAGGATTCAACAACAGACTTCTTCCTCTCGGCCCTTCCTTTAAGCTTCTAAGATGCTGTAATGTTAGACTCAACCTCGAGTGCATCATCTTGCATTAAAGCAAGCGTGGCTGATCGTCTTTCTCTAAGGATAAGACAAAACTCTAAATCAAAAACAGCAGAGAATGTGATCTTTGCCGATGCATCGCTTGGTTTAATCTCTGCAGGGATCTTACCAAACATTTTATTAAATCTCTTGATGAAGTATGAAACCGACTCTCCATCATCCCTTTTCAAATTTCCAAACTCAGAAATGTAGTATAACAGATCTCTTCTTTCTCCCCAATGCTTCAAGAATACCTCATCTAATTTTTCAATGCCAGTGATCGAATTTGCTGGTAGCTCTTTGAACCATTTTCGGGCTTGGCCATCCAAACTCTGAACAAAAACTCTAGTCCACACATCTTCTTCTAAAATATTTATGTTTTCTGCATAAGCATAAAATGATTCGATGTGTTCTTCAGCAGTATACTCCCCTGCTCCTATAAACTTTGGCATATATTTCTGATAGTCACTTGTTGGCATGGCAGACAAGGGATTTGGTAAAACAAGTGGGGCATATCTGTTTGCCAAGATCTGTTCCATCCTGGTCAAAGGGGCAGCCATGGCAGTCTTGGTGATTGATACAGACGAGGAACTTGTAGGAGATGATGGAGGAGATGAGCTGCCCGAGTTAGAATAGAATGGCTGTCTTACTTTGTCTTGAGCAGAAGGTTCAAAAATCAGTGAAAAATAAGAGGCCTTATAAAATTGACCAAGCAACAACGCTAAATTCTCTTCACCATTAGAGGACAGATCATGGAGAATTTCTTCAAGATCAGGCAGATTGGTGTGAGTGTATAAGATACCTTTCAAAGGTTTGATGGGTGATGAATCGAAAGAAGATGAAGAGGAATTTTCTTTTTGTTTGGAGGATTCTGTATTCAATTCTTTTGGATGGGATGAAATGTCAATCTCAAGGACAGAATCAGTAATATTAGAAGAAAATGAAGGTTCTTCTACCTTAAAAACTTGAGATGAATTTTTTATTTCCTGGGAATCTTGAATTTCAGCAGGGGATTCAATCAAAGGCTTATTAAATATGGAAGGATGAGTATCAGTTTGAATACCTGAATCAACTGCCCTTGCAGATCCAGAAGCCTGTCTTTGCAAATATTTTCCCTTGCTGATGATCTTCTCGGGATTAGGAACTGGTGTTATCAATGGGCCTTCTTGGTTCGCCCTGGTGTGAGCTCTTTTGGGAGCCACTTCATTTCAATGGAGTCGCCAGATAGAAAATGTACAACCTGATAGTGTCTACTTCTTGTCTATCATCAAGAACTAGATCTATGTCATCTCCCAGAGAAGCTGAGCTTCTATCTCCTCTCCCCAGCAACGGCGCCAATTTGTTATCACTCCAGGAAACTCTCCTAGGCTGTAAGTCGGAGATGCCTGGTAACTAACTCTTTTTGGGAAATATTTTCTTAATAATTGATGTGGTTTTTGGATCAAGATGAATATCTAGGGACTAGACTGTGTGTTCAAGACTGTCTAGAAATATAAAATCTCACAAGGCCTTCTAGTAATGCAGTCAGACAAGGTTTGATTAAATGGAGAAGAAAACAACTATTGAACCAGATTATACTCATATAAACAAGCACAATGGGTTTAATAACTAAGGAAATAACTTATGATTATCAACTTAATCAATCAATTAGTGAGATGATAGTCACATGTAGATTGAATGAGCATCAATAAAGAACCTTCACTCATAAGATATCAGAGAACAGAAAAGAAAAATCTGACAACACAACTTAAGGAAGCTTGCAATTTTTCATATAATAAGAATAGGTCTTTCTTACAGTAGTAGTATGTAGAACCCAAAATCGAACCCTAGTTTCATATAAAAAATAGGCATTTATAGCCTCTTACAAACAGTTATACAGATCCTAAAAACATGGATCTATATTTAATAAAGACAACTCAATTCTATCTAAACAACTTTGAAAATAAAGTTTTTAACAACTAAACTTAAGAGTTGAACTGTCTTCAGTCTCCAAAATCGCCATCTGCATCCTTCAGCTCCTGCTATATGCAATGTGGTGAAGAATAGCATGGCACCTGTCTTTGATAGTTGGATCTCCAAACATTCATGGTCGATTTTTGAGGAAATGGTTTTGCATGTGTTACCAAAATTCTCTCGAACCTCTGATGATGAACCCTTTGCATGCGATCTGATAGCCCACGGATACACTGGAACTCCTTCAAAACCTATTTGGATTTAACTGTCCTGTCCTTGGCTTCAAAAATTACTTTTCCATCTTTCAACAACGCACTCGTTTAATTTTTCGCGGGTTAGCTGTTGAAAGCCGTCACTTTCCACAGCTAACAGGTCATAAAGTAATAGCTTTGCACTGGTGAAAGTCCCGATTGCGCTCAAAATGAGTTTTCACGTCCAAAATTTGATTTCAACAAAACTCAGTGTGTCTCCGATTTCTCACCTTGCATATTAACGGCGACTTGAGCGAGTACCTTCAGATCTGGATGGGATTTTTGGCTTAGTTTTTGTTTCAACCTCCTTATCTACCTTTTGAGGCGTTTGGCAAGCCACCACAAGCTGTTGTAGTATTTGGTGAGTTTTTTCTTCCTCTTCTTCTCTCTAAAACTTTCCTTAGCCAATATTTCAAATGCAGCATTGGTCTTGGCGAAGTTATCAGACAACTTCTTATACCTTTCTTTAATAACCCGCTCCAAGACTTCTTGTTGAGCTATGACCTCTTTCAAATGCTTGATTTTCTGAGACTTCTTTGACTTGGAGCTTTTCAATGTTTCTCCCTGTTCTATCTGATTGAAGGTTTCATAGTTCTGTGCACATTCAGCTGACTTCTCAGGACTCTTGGTGACAGGGCATTGATCTTGTTGCTCTGATTCTGAATCTGAATAGGGCAAGTTTAGTATATTGGTTCTCTTCCCTGTACTCTGCTCTGTAGGATGCTCTGTGTCCTGTTCTGTGGTCTGCTCAAAGTTTAACTTTCTCTTCAACCTGTGAGGCTTCATTCCATATATTCTGTCTTCTGGAGGTCCTGGCAGGGTCCTTCTTTTTCTTGAACTGCTTTGAGGAGATGATTATTTCTTTGAACCCTTCCCCTGTTCATTTGCAATCTGGTTCTGTGTTTCAAAACCTTTTTAGAATAGAAAATGCTCCCAGCTCCTTCCATGTTGTTTCAATTCCTCCAGGATAATCAATTTTATGAGGCCTAAGTGACACAGAGTAGTTTTTATGTTCAAGGGTTGAGCTCTAATCTTCTTGCAAACCTTAGTCAAACTTTTATGTAGGAAATAAGGAAAATTAAGAGGGGTCTTGCCTGTGAAATGATCCAAGAGTTTGAAGTGGTACATCATAAGTTTATCATACCTGCCCTCCCAGGTAATGTACAATTGGATACCTCTGAACAGCTCCTGCCATTCTTCATCTAGATAAGAAACTAGCATACCCTTTTCCCATGCCTTGTGTCTGTACCCTTCTTTCAAATAAACTCTGAAATCCAATTTCTTGGGAGCAGTGGTTTTGAACCAGTTCTGACTGGTTCTTGGTAGGCCTGTTGCTATAGCAATGGTAGCTTCATCTACCACAATCTCCATGGACCCGACATGAGCCTTGTTCCCATCGAAAGTCTTGGCAAAGGCTTCTGCTGTAGACTGGTGGCAACCAACTTGCAACCTTTCAACGAATTCAATACACCCTGCATTCGAAAAATGCTTCTGGACTTCGAGATGTGTCTGTAAAAAGGATAGATTATCTATCTCTCTCTTGAGTAGAGCCCCGCTGCGCTTCCTCACCATTTTATAACTTTAAAATCTCGACAATTTGTAACCCCTGCAACTACCGGTCGAGCCGAGGTTATGCGTTGTTGAAAGCACTTTGGACTTCGGCTCTGTTTTGAAACAAATGAAACTTCAACAGACTTCCAGAAACGATGTGTGATATGGAAACCACTATTCGATTTGATGTTGTCAGGCCGACGGTACCTCCTCTGTACCTACACTACTGAACTCAAAATTTCCATCCCGGATGCCATGAGTGTTGAGCATGAGTTTCTGGGCCGAATTCGCATTACAATCCTATTCTGACATGCAGAACTGAGTTTCCATCATTAACCACTCTCATCAGCGCATGATTTAGATTTTCCTGACGTGGGATGATCATATCATCATTGTCTTTAGATGTGGATATCACACACGTGATTCCCACTTTTCTTCAACCAACGACCCGTGGAAAATGCCTCTGTTAGCTGTTCATACTTGCCACTTACACCAGCGCGTGACCCTGTGGAAAACCCCAGTTAGTTGTTGAAAGTCTTGACTTTCCTCAGCACGTGAACTTTTAAGAACTGCTCCTTAGCTGCGAAAAGTTTTCACTTTCACCAGCGCGTGACCTTGTAAAAACCGCTCCATAGCTGCAGAAAGTATGCACTTTCAACAGCACACAACCCGCGAAACTGATTATTGGACATTTTGAAATTCACCACTTTCAACAGCGCACAGACTTATGAGAAGCGCTCCTTAGCTGCTGAAAGTTGCCACTTTCCACAGCTAACACTCAACTTTTGGACACATGTTAGCTGTTGAAAGTGAATTATTCAAATTTTGAAAAGAAGGCTTTATGGATCATATTATTTTCTAAGACGAAAACTAAAACCTAAGTTTTGCAACTATAGAAACTCAAAAATAACTTGAGGTCACAACCTATCATCTAAAAAAAACAAATAAATCCACCAATTTATTTGAGGAGTTAACAACATGAACATTCCCTTGACCCAATCCAGCTAAGTAAGCCTTCACTACTCACCTCTAGGCCCATTTACAATGGAGTTCACTAAGCCTTTGAGTAGGCTTCATTTCATGCATCCGTGGGAACCATACCATAGGCTACCAAAACCATCCCGCATGTCCTCCCTATCACCTAGGTCTATGTCTAGACTTTACCGAGGATTTACCATAGGCACACATGCCTAACCAGGTGTTTATACAACAATATGCCCATTTACATGTAATAAATAATTCTACAACTCCAAAGTAAATATTTTTTTTTTCTTTTACAATGTCTCCATCATCACCGCTCTTTTTATTGCTAACAAATCTCGCATTTTAAGTTTCCACAATTCGATGTTATTTTTATCATTAAAATTTTCAACCTTGAATTTAGATTTAGTTATCTTTTCCATTAGTTATCTACACATATATATTTGATTTTTCACTCCAAAAATGAATTCGATTTTTTTTAAATGTATATTTTCATTCCAAACTCCGTCAATATTCAAACTTCCATAAAAAAATTTAAAGACTCCACCCACTTAAATAAGGTTTTAAAAAAACAAAATATATTTTGACTCTACCCACTTAAATAAGTTCTTACAAAATAAAATATATTTCTTCACATAGAAAGTGGACTTTTCGGTTCAATATTTCTTTAAAAAAACAACCTTTGATTTGTTTTTATATTATGAGCCCAAAATAATGGTACCTTCATAAATGGAACTGTGCAGCTCAATCTCCACTGTTCATCGGCTAGGGTTTTAACCCAACCTCTGCAACTTTCACTCACCAATCACATGCCAGTCAAACACCTTTGTGCGACTCACGGATAGCTACCTTGGCGACTCTGCTCATATTCGAATTAGCTCCTTCAACTATTACAATAGGCGTGATCTCTTCTTTCTCTACAATTACACGACCTCTTCTTTCTCTACAATTGTGCGGCCTCTTCTTGCTCTGCAATTAGTTGGCTCCACAAACTAGCGAACCCTAGCTACCTTTACCTTTGCATGCGAAAAAATTGTTGTAGTATCAAGTGGAACCCTCCTCAGCTCCTCTTCCCTTGCATGGAAGTGGACTAACTCCTCTTTCCTCTCCTCGGGCTCTCAACTCCCACACAACCAACGAATCTCACCTCGAATGGAGGATAGGGTTTGGTGGCTAGGGTTTCTACTTTGTCCCTCCTCCTCTACCTTCCTCATACCTAACACCTTCACTCTAATACCACTTGTTGGTATTAAAGAGCCTGAACACAATAATAAATGCAAGCAATATTACAATAAATACAAATAAATAACTCAGATAACACATGAGATTTACATGGTAAAACCCTAATGGTGTGTCAAGGAAACATCCACAGGGCAAGGTATCGATATCTCTATTATTCAAGATATGATCACAATCAGGCTTACCAAACAATACATTTATTGGGCTTCATATATATATATATATATATATATATATCTTGGAACCATTACATAGTTACAAGAACTACCACCCGTTATACAAACTTCCACCAATTTTATAAACCAACACCACTAAATATTTACATAAGTAAATTTCAGTTTTACAGTTTCTTTTAATCAATTGTTGTCACATTTTAACATCCTTCTCCTAACTCTCTTCAAATTGAATCAAGATTAAATGTTTCATACTTGAAGTGACCTCGTCGTCATGACACGTAAGCAACGTACAACCGACAATTTGTTTTTTGTTTTTTTCAATGCGTTAGGAAAATTTAAAACACCATAATAATTAGAAACATCGTCGATGATCACCAAGGCGTAGCGATATCCACTTAACTTCTAGACATGCGATTGAATCAATCATGAAATAATCAACATCATTATCAAGGTGAGCACATGATCCATTGGCAAGATTAACGTATTCACATAATGATCATTGCGCACAAATAATCGAATCACAACTAGTCATACATCATCATTATTCAAGCACACTAATAATCTTATTACCTTATCATGGCATAATCCATGGTGCAAATGTAATTATCTAAATCTTAACTGGCACAAGAGATGAAATGCCTAAACAATTAACTGTCTACATTCAATTAGTGTCACAAGAGTAATCAACTTTAATTTAAAAGGCACAAGGTAATTATCCACTTTATTCTCATGGCGTGTGGTAAGCAACCTTATTAACTGATCACACATCAATCATTCGTTACACCAAATCTTTCATGGCGTAAGAAGTAAATAACAACAACCATTCATTACATTGACTTTTCATTGCACGCAAGAAGACAATCTAAACATTATACAATACATAATTTAATACCTTAAATTTTTGTGTGCACAAGAGATAAACTAAGTTTAAAACCATCAATCAATACATTAATTTCATACGCACAAGAAATAAACTAAATATAAGGGAACATGCATCCATGTCATCTATTGCGCAAGAGTACCCAATTGTTTATTCCAAGGCGTAAGAAATCAAAAAATTAAACTTTCATTATGACATACAATCCATAGCGCAAGAGAATAAAGTGCTTTGCTTAACCACTCCACTATAACATTTACTAAAACAAACATTAGTAATGACCCTTCATCCTAAACAGCTAATAAAACCACCTTTTATAATGAACATTACTATAACATTTAATAATCACTGAACATTAATAACACTTATGCAACCATTAAAATATCCATTCATTAAACATTCTTAAATGGGAATGTATGGGGATAAAATGAGTCTGTAGGTGTTATCTCCCACCTTTTCCAATACCTCAAGAGGACCACACTATAGAGCCTTGATATTCTTACCAGGACTATGTGACTAATATGGTAAGTCAACTTGTGGTAGGCATAACATTCGCATACAAACTTTGATCGAGGCGATTCTTGTATTGTTAGAAAGGCCTCGGCATGTATAATAAAAACATTTCTTTATAGTAATGTTTGTACCATAAAAAAGTGTCGGTCAATGCCTCAAGTTGGCTTAGGAAGATTTCAGACAGTTTTTTTGACCCAAATTTCCAAATTTGGACCAACCACTAAAATGGCCCATTAAGATAATTCCTCCAAATTTTCCACCCAGAAAGTACTAAGATAGATGAAAAATAATATAATTATCCAATATAGATCATGCCTCCCCATTAAGGGAGGCTTTTGGTCCCAAAAATATTTACTGAATGAGGTGAGGAAAGTTTTCCTCTCCCTTCTCCCTGGAGAACCACTTTGCTTTTCTTGGAAGTTGTCCTTTCAACCCAATTTACCAAAGGTCATGTTGCACTTGTATTATAGCTTTGGACCTCTTATACTAAACTACATCCTCTACCAAGTCTTCTTGAGCATCTAGTGATAAATCCTCTATGGAAGTTAGGAGTTGTTGCTCCTTCTAATCCAACATGGATGACTCATAGAATTTCACATTCTCCACATTCACTATTGAGTAAATGGGAATGTATGGGGATAGATTGAGGATGTAGGTGTTATCTCCCACCTTTTCCAATACCTCAAAAGGACCATACCGTTGAGCCTTAATATTCTTACTAGGGCCCTGTAGTGTTTCCTTATTGAGTTGTAACCATACATTGTCTCCTACTCTAAATGTTCTCTGTGTTTTGTGATGGTCATTTCTATCCTTGTACTTTTCTTGTGACTTCTTCATCGTCTCATGTACTTGCAAATGGGTCTACCTGATCTTCTCAATAATTTTTTCTGCTTTTAATTCATCTCCTGTGAGGTCCTCCCTCACTCCTCTTTTCTATCCATATACAAGATCTAAGAATAAAGGTGTCAAACATCCAAAGCAAGTTTCAAAAGGTGACTTACTAGGAGAAGTGTGGACTACTTTGTTATAATAATGTTGTATGTAGATAATATTTTCATCCCAGGTATTCAAATGCTTTTGAATGTAACCCCTTAAAACATGCACTAAAGTCCTTTTGACTACTTCTACCTTCCCATATGACTATGGATGGAATGTTGTAGAACTCTTGAGCTTAGTGTTCATCTTCTCCCACAATGTAGTCCAGAAGGAACTGCGAAATATGGTGTCCATGTTTGAGATGATGCTCCTTGTTATCCCAAAGTGCACCCAGACATGTTTAATGAACAAGTCCATTGCTTCCTGTCCCTTGATGGTATTTTTACAAGGCATGAGAATGCACATTTTGTTGAACCTGTCAACTACGAAAAATATATAGTCATGTCCCTTCCTAGTTGTTTGTAAACCTCCCACAAAGTCCCCATTTCAACCAAAAATATCCAACTAGAAGAGTCAAATGAGCCCAAGGATGGGGATAACCTCCTCCATTCATAGATGTGGGTGAAGGGGACTCCACTACATTTCATTTTTTATGGGATCAACCAAAAGAACCTAATATCGATCAAGGTCATCAAGAGATTGAAGTTGTTGACAAATCCACACCCCCAACCATACACCATTAGTTGGATGAGCCAGGGATGAGACCTTCATGTCAACCAACAATGTCACCTATCCTATGGAATCAATCCCTTGAAAGATCAGGTACTCTGTGATGTTTCCCCACTTTAAGTTTTTTTTGTTCTTTTAGGATAACCCTATATGTGGAAAAATCATGATGTCTGTGATTCTAGGCCTCATAGTGTCATTGTTACTTTGGGAGGCCAATTATACAGGGTATTAGAGGTGGTTTTGACTATTGTAGTTTCCTTGATCTTGTCAAAGTAGTGTCGAAAGGTAATCTCTCAAACTGGAAAATTTGTCCTCTTCATGGTTCGGTTGGAAGGTGAACGTAAGAGCACTACAACCACCACTGCCTCAGTATAGGGCATCTCTACCCAACATAAGTAGGTGGACAAGATTGTAGAGGAATACAAATATATCTTTTCTTCACCTACATGGGTGCCTCTACACTACCAGGTCAAACATACAATGACTTGATACATGGTGTTGCTTTACCTAATTGTCTAATATACAAAGATTATCTTCTAGAGAATAAGAAAATAAAATCCAAAATTCATGAGCTCATCCAAAGGGCCACATTCAACCAAGCTCCTCATCTTGTGGGAGCCCAATTGTATTGGTGCATAAGAAGGATGGGACATGATGAATTTTTATTGATTATAGAGCCCTGAAAAAAAATCTATGTCAAGAACCAATGGTTGATCCCTCAAATTGACAATATTCTTGATTAGCTTAAGGGTGGCAAGTTCTTTAGTAATATTGATCTGAAGTCAGGATACCACCAAGTCTTGATTGAACAAATTGATGTATGGAAGACCGCCTCCATGTCTAAAGAAGGCCTTTTTTATTGGTTGGTATACCTTTTGGCTTGACTAATTATCTAATAACATTCATGAGGATGATGAATGATATCATGAAGCCATTCACAAAATATTTTGTGGTCTTATATTTGGATGACATCCTCATCTTCAACAAAACTTGGGAAGAACACTTTCAACACATTCAACAAATCTGAAGCACTCTGTGGAAACACAAATTATATGCTAGTTTGGATAAATGATCATTTTGAATGTAGAGAACTTAGTATCTAAGATACATCATGGATGAACATGGGGTGCATGTAGACCTAACCAAGATCTAAGTCATTCATGATTGGCCAACCCTGATGACTCTAAAAGAGCTCCATATATTCTTAGGCCTTACCAACTTCTATCATGGGTTCATGTTGGGTTTCTCTCATATCACTTGGATCTTAAGCCAAGTGACTAAGGGTGGAGCTAAAGCCAAGTTTTCCTATTTTGAGTCATAAAAAAAATAATTCAAGGATCTAAAATATTTCCTATTCTCGGCACCAGTCCTCACTCTACCAAAATTGCAACAACCATTTGAGAATGAGATAAACACCTCTAACTATGCTATCGATGTAGTCCTCACTCAACATGGACATCTAGTGTCCTGTCATAGTGAGACACTCTCTAACATTGTTCGCATGTATCCCACCTATGACAATGACATGTACTCCATTTTGTAGGCATTCCAATAGTGGAAGCATTATATTTTGGGAAATGAAATGATCATCCACATTGATCACAAGCCCCTACAATTCATGCACATAGGGAAAGTTACAAAACGACTACCATCAGAAGTGATCCACGTACTTGCAACAATTCCACTTGAACATTAAGTACAAGAAGGGAAGCACAAACCATGTTGTATATTGCCTTAGCTTACCCCCGATTGTGTTGCTAACCACGTTTCTTAAATCTTGTGGGCAGAAGACCTTTGGATGGTCCCAATTGTATGGTAGTGACCCTGATTTTTCTTCTAAATATAATACATTGGGCATAGTTACACAAGTTCCAAATATTCACCTTTAGGATGCACTTTTGTGTTATTTGGGCCATCTTTTTGTTCCTTCAAGTGAGCATGAAAATAAAATTTGGGAGGTGCATTATACTCAAGTGGTAGGGCACTTCAGTGTGGAGAAGATATTAGCAGTACTCCAAAAGTATTTCTATTGGCCAAAACCCCGCCATGACATTGACAGGTATATCAAATCATGCATTTCATGTGCCATCTCTAAGCTTTCCATTAAGAATCAGAGGTTGTACACTCCTCTACCTACCCTAGACAAGCCATGGGATTTAGTCTCCATGGATTACATGTCATTTTAACCTCCACCAAGCATGTTAATGACCTTTTCTTTGTGGTTTTCGATTGGGTTCTCTTAGATGGCAATTTTGGCACCATGCAAGAAGAGTATCACAATAGAAGCCACTACAAGAGTGTGTTTGGGTTCATTTTGGGATACCACAAGACATTATTTCAAACAAGGATAGTAGGTTCTTTAGTACCTTATGGTCTAGCTTGCCATCTCTAATGGACACCAAGGTGACCAAATCAACTGCCTTCAATCGCTAAATAGATGGGAAAATAAAGGTGGTCAATAAGATGATTGTGAATATCTTGTGTACAACTCCAAGCATTCACATACATGAGATGAGATCCTTCCATATGTTTAACATAGTTACTACAGAGCCATCCATATGTCTATTGTCCAAATCCCTTTTCAGATATGCTCGGGGTTCCATCCAATGCCCCTCATTGATATAACTCTTCCCATTGCATCTACACATGAAGAGTCCTCCCATGATCAGACTAAGGAATATAGAGTATCCAATTTTTTGAGTGGATCTAGCACATCCTACAATAGGTTCATGATATCCTACACAAATCTAAAGTCAAATGCAAGAAATGACATAACCGACATCGAGTTCCACACAAGTTTTAGGTCGATGATAAGGTGTGGTTGCATTTGTAGAAAGAGTGTCTCACAAGCCCCCCATAGGAAGTTCAAACCACTTAAATATGGGCCTTAGACCATAATGAAGGTTGTGGATGAGAATGGTTTTCAATTGAGTATTCCTCCTTTACTTGTCTTTCACCTAGTATTTAATGTGGAGCTATTTCGACCATGTTCTCCACCTCTATTGGACACCTTAGAGGTGGATGAGCATTTGTCCCCTACAAAACACACTCCTAATTGCATTGAACAAGATACAATGGACTGTGTCATGGACACCATGATGAATGGAACCTACCAACAGAACATACAACTCTATAAAGTTGTTAAAAGAAGGCATCTTCATCATCAAGGAAAGTGGCTCACCAAGAGTCATATTCAACAAAAGTTCCCCGATATGATGGAGGAACTTAATGCAATGGCGACCATTTCTTCCTAAGGGGTTATAATTGATCCAGGTGGATATCCATGGAAACCCACCTCTTCCACTGATTCGTAATGATTCCCTGTCTTGGAAGTTTGTTTTCTCTGCTTTTTTAGGTCTCAAACTTCCTATGCATTTTTGAGGCCGTAAATAATGTTTTTTTGTCCTTGTGACGAGTCAAGGTTTATATGGAATTCCAAATAATTGAACGAAATTGTTATTCTCATCAATATATTTCCAATGGGATATTGTGCACCCCAAACAGAGTTTGTATGTGGAAGTAACATCCATGAGAAGCTGACATATCAACTAGACTCCTTGGGTCCTGCATTCCTTTTGGCCACTTCATATCCTAGGGTTAGAGTTTTGTATGTTTAGGGGTTTTTTCTCTTATGGTTTAGTACTTTATATTAAAATTCTGTTTTTTCCTCTTGTAATGGGTAGCTTGTGAACGAGTGTAGCCAACACTTCTCTCTTTAGACATAAGCTACAACCATTCTTGCTAGTTTGTATTATTTTTCATTTCACAATTTTTTAATATTTGATTCATTAATAGAATTTGGTTCTCATTGCATTAGTATGCTCTATGCAATATTTCCGTGTGTGTGTGTGTGTGTTTCCATTCATATTCATGTTTTTCATTTCATTCTCTATACAATCTAGATCAACTTGAACCAAAATTTTTGTGTGCTTATTTACCTTTCCTCTATTCTTGTAACCATTCATTGAACAAAACTTTCATATATACCATTTGATTCTCCAATCGAAGTAACTAAAGCTTTGCATCACTGGTCTCTAGAGGATCAACCATGGTCTATTTAAACATTATTTTTCCCTTCTTCTTTTTCCAATATTGGGGTCAATAGCACCTAATTCTCCACCTTCAAGCAACTTCTATAATTGAGTGGAAATCCACTATGTGCTTCCCTCCAATGGATAAATTTATAGACTTTAATATGAATATGATCCATAAATGATAGGCCGATTTCTCATCCATCTCACTAACAAAGATCCTTTTATATGGAATAAATTCATATTCCTTCTACAACTAATGCAAAATGAAATTATGCTTCTTCTCACCCTATTTCTAAAGTCGATAAGTATTGCTTTGTTTATATTCCAACTTATTGCTTGATTTGTAATGCCAATACCAACACCAAGTAATGGAACAACTATACTCTATTTATGTTATGCCCAAAAAATAACACACACTATGTATGTTTAAACTGAAAACATGGTTAATAAAAAATCATCATGTTCATTGCTTCTTAATAAACCCACAAGTCAAAATATAAATGTTTATACATGGAGTGTTGTAGCTGGTAGTCACTATGCAATGTATAGAAGATGTATTGCAATGTTCTGTTATTGATTTATGGTTTGAGCATAGCTTATGTATATGTTTGGAACCTATAGTTTGCTAAAACAAATTATTTGATCTTAGGAGTTGACACAATTGGGAATTTGAGGCAAATGTGTAATGTTCCCAAGCCAAGATGCTAGGAACATCACAGTTTTGCATGATTTTTAAACTTTTTTTGGTTATGACATTTCGTCAAACACTTTGCTTATTATCATCTCTTAGGTTGCACTAGGGTTATACTGATGAGTTTTAATGTGTGTTTTCAACAATAATCAACATATATATAGTAATGTAACATACCTCAACCATATGCAAGATCAACAATATAATAGACAACCCAAAAATGCCTTAGATCTGATCTTATTCATAATAGTAAGAGAACCTGATACAATAAAGATGTCGATCTAGAATGCTGAACAGATGGATCCAATAACATAATACGAGCTGATACAAAATGCTCCAAGAAGATACTATAAGACTCCAAAGGCTGGATACACGATGAATACTGAATACAAGTAGAGATCGAGGCCATATGCAATACCAAACCCCCAACTGGAAAAGCCACGCTCTAGTATAAGACTGAAACCCTCAATAATTTGGCCCAGCTAAAGAAGCCCCCAAATGAGTCCAACGAAAATGTCAAACTATATATTGGGATGTGTAGAGTCATCTCCTAAAATCTCAAACCGAAATACCAAGGACTGCTCCTCCAAATGTTGAATCCTCAAGTGGGGTTGCGCCCTCCTGAAAACTGTCAAACCCTACAATTTCGGCCCTGATAAAGGAGGCCCTCAAATGCAATGAAATGTGTTAGAAAGGTAGATCAAGACACTGCAAATCACTGGGTGAAGTCTCAAGGTCATATCTGTAGTATAACCCCTCCAAACTGAATAGATCTGAATCTCATAAATGCCCTCCTTCTCTCCAATTCGCCCCAATGCTCTAGGGAATCATCTGAACCATAAAACACTCTCGATAGGCACTAGAAATCATGGCCAAGGCCCTGCAAGTAAAACCCAAATGATCAAATCTCCAAGAGCCCTCTTAAACTCCTACAACGAACCTTCCTTCAACGAATGGTGCACCCCGTTTGCTGGAAACCCCCAATGGTGTGCCCTCCTTCTCTTCCTGTGCCTGTGGCTGGTGTAGAACCCTCCTGCACTAATGTAGATCTGAACTAGAATGGTGTGTGAGAGTATTGCATCTCCGAGACCAAGATTTGGACAATATAGGTGGAATCTTTCACCACTGAATCGTCCTCTGGGGTTTGTTAGGTCAAAACCCTCAAAACCCCCAAGGTATGGGCTCTCTAGCTAGAAGCCACACATCAAAGATAAACATATATGAATGGGAGAATAGAGGCCCTTGTGTCTCCTTTATACTTCCTACTCACCTTGTCTCTCCAAAGTGACTTTTCTTTTTTAATTATTAATTAATTAATTAAATCACTTTAATTAATTAATTAACCTTTTTACCTCTGAAAAGCGCCTTATCTCTCCGTGTGGCTTCCCTGGCCACTGAAAGTCACTTCTCATCATCCTATCTTATAGTGTTGTTCCTCCCGATTCCAATAAGCTATTACAATGAGAGGTTCCTCCAATTAATGTGCCCAAAATGACCTCTTCAGTGAATTTAATCAACCTATAACTCAAAATACTCAAAATCATGGAAATCGTCGGAATGCAATGGAACCAAAGACGATATGTGAGAAATGGACCATAATGATGAAATAGGATGAGAGATGCAAGCTGAACCCTAAAATATCCCTCAATAGCTCATATACTCGCTATAATCTCCAACTGGCTACTCTAGTCATCATAACCCTCTGTAATGTAATGATGTTCCAAAGTGGGGACATTACAGTCCTCCTTGCTACAATATTGCTTGTCGTCAAGCAATAACCAACTCCCTCCAAGCATAATACCAAGATCCCATGTCCACCTGTGGGACAAAGTAGAACCCGTCCAAAGATGAACTATCACACACTCTGCCCCCCTGGGTCCCATATCAAGACATGAACTGCAATCTCCTAGGAAGAATAATCCTCAAATATATCAACACCGTGAAACTCCTACACATGATGCATGGCCTCATCCCGGAATGAGTCCATCCTCCAATATACTATCAAGATCAACACGACCTCCATCAACTTCACATGCCGATGCCAGAATGAGGTATTGCAAGAGCTCCATGAGACACCCTCAAGCGATGTGCTCTCTTCAACACTAAAGCTCAATGGAAAGTCAGAACAACTTTCCTCTACAAAGGTCCACTCGCTCCTATCAGCCAGTGAAATGCCCAACCCTGCAATCCCTGGGTCCCATGCTAGTCTCTATAGAAGATCACCATGATGGAACTACACTATGTTGACCCTGTTTGACTACTCTCTCTATATATGTTGGATCCTCCACTCCTGAATCCTCAAGCTGAAGGACCCATGGAAATTGGGCCTACTGTCCCGAAGCTGCATCTGTAAAAACATCTCTATGGAAGTAGTACCTGCCCAACCATCTCCATGTCTGATCATGATGATCAAGAGTGGAAATCTTCCTTGCTCCATCAGACAAATCCCCGCAAGCCCACTTCAAACAAACCCCTGGTGGTGTATGTGGCTCTCTGGCGCAACCTAGGTCATCATGTAGTGAAACATCTTGCTAGCCAAATGAACTCCCAGATCCCAAGGAAAACTTGGAATTTTATCACTTCCAATCTCCTCTAACTGCTCCTGTGTGAGACTAATCACTATCAGAAGCCCATTGTGCTTGTCTTCTTTCACCTGGCCTATGATGCTCACCATCACACACTGAGTCTCTCCTCTCTCCCTAACATGGTCCATATCTGACCTATTGTATGCCATAAAAGTACTCTTGTTAGGTGGTCTCGGCCTACTCACTCTCCATGCCCTCTACCACTGTCTATCTCTGCTCATGCTGCTATCAATGATGAATGTATCAGGAAGGGCTAACAGAAACATGTATAGCTGGCTGTAAGACTGGACAATACCACCTGCTTTGGTCAATCCCAAGGATTCAACCAAAAGATGCTCCACTAGTATCCATGGTACATACTCTCTTGTGGTCATCACTGACTCCCAATCATCCAGTACAACCGGAAGTAACTCCTCCAACTATTGGTCCACCAACTTATACCTCTCATCTCCCATGCAATTACTGATACAATGAAGGTGATCTCTCCTCACTATGTGATGTTGCAAAGGAGTGGCATCAACATGATCCCTTAAGTGTGTCTCCTCCCTACAAGGCAATACACCCCTCTGAATCCCACCATACACCTCAACATGTCTCTTTGAGCTATCACTCACCACTGTATGCTCCGACATACTCATGTCATCTCCCGTATACTCATGCCGCATCATAGATCCTAGGTGTACTACTGGATCAACCTCTGTCTGAAGGTCAACCACCCTTGGAACAGTAATGGAAGGGTCCTCCATCAACTGCTACTCCTCTACTAGACCACCAACATCCTTTAGCCATGTGACCGAAGGACATATCTGACTGTCCAATAGGATATATGAAGTGGATCTCTGACGAATCTCCTCACGAAGCTCATATGATATGGTTTCTGATTCTTGGAGGGTTGTCTGTGTGCCTCTCAAGAATCTTTGAGTGTTCTCCAACTCCTAAGTAAGTCTATCTGCCTCCAACTCTCATGCCCTCAAGGCCTTGTGATACAACTTGCCAATCCCCAAGAGGTAGTCCTTGTCTTTTAACAATTGTTGGTAGTCAGTCCTCATCATAGATACTCTCTACCTGAGGGTATGAAGGTCATCCATGGAAAATGCCTCATTTGTAATACCATGTACCATCGATGCCCTCCAACAGTAATCGACCACCAATGCATGTGTGTCATCACAATGCCTAGTGGCTGCCATGATCATATCCTCATTGAATCTCAGTTGTAGTGCTAAGTGGTGTGACTCCTAATCACAGTCATGTTGATGTGCCACCTCACGTTTCTCACTACTAGTGCCATCACTGGTATCCCCAACAACACTCTCTACAGAATATAAAGTGTTGAACTGCCCACTGTCTACTGTTCCACTAGGTCTGCCCATATGTGACTACACATCATCCTCAACTACTAGCTCCCTCTGAATCATCCTGTATCCAGTGTGAGAAGTTGTATTCTCCTGTGCACTCACCCTGCTACTATCATCTATGCCTGGATTCCATATAGATGTGTCCAAACATGTGCTATGGTCATCCTAACTGATAAAGAGTGCATCCTCATTAATGCAGGTCAATATTGGAAGCAAGTGCCCCATCAACCTGTCAGTCTCCACAATCTTCTCAATCTCCTCATGCTGATCTGTATGTGTAAGATCAACTGTCTGCACATCCTGTATCTCCTCCTAGATCTATGGATCTACATGTCCATGGTGTGCATCCCTCACGTACGACTTCTCTATGCTACTACTATCCTTATATGACGTGGTTGTCATAGGTCTATGGAAAGATGACAGATGCGTCACAGTCACCATAGGAAGTTGGCCATTTGTAGGTGCTAACATGTGTGAGTCCTCACTAGTGTCACCATTCTGCTGAGGTGTAAGGTCATCAAAAATATGTGATATGATTGTTGAAGCATAAGTGCTATCATCCTATCCATCCCACTACTCCTCCAATGTGAAAGGGTCACTATCATCCTCAAGTGTGCAAGAATCACTAGCCTTTGTGCAAGAGTCACTATCATCATCAGACTGCTCCATATAAGCATCTATCGATCCATCCTCACATGCCTCATCATCACTATCATAATGTACCTCAATAATATGTTTCTTACCCTTACCCCTACACCTATGATCTGGTTCCTAAGGCACCTTGCAATTGTAGCAAAGTTGCATGCTCCTAATGGGTGTGGGGATGCTCTGTTCTTCCTTCCATCCATTAGCTACTCCCTTTTGCAGTTTTCTAATCCGTTCGCTATTCTATTTTATGTTGGCCATCAAATCTACTAAGTCCACTTCCCATCTAGCTTCTCTGGCTCTCTTTTCCTCTACTACGCCGATCCAATGTGTAACCTTATCTTTGCTCCAACTACGATTTTTATAGGATACAAAATGATGGAATGTTATTAGACCTCTGAGATTCTCATTGAGGGTTTAATATTCCCTCTCACAATCAACAATCCTTCCTATAAAATCCCACACATCCATATCTATTTATGGAAGACCCTTAGGCTAGCAAGAGTTTAAGCTCTGATACCACTATAATGGTCCCCAGCCAAGATGCCAAGAACATCACAGTTTTGCATGATTTTTAAACTTTTTGTGGTTGTGGCATTTCATCAAACACTTTGCTTATTATTGTCTCTTAGGTTGCGCTAGGGTTATACTGATGAGTTTTAATGTGTGTTTTCAGCAATAATCAACATAGATATAGTAATGTAACATACCTCAACCATATGCAAGATCAACAATATAATAGATAACCCAAAAATTCCTTAGATTTGATCTTATTCATAATAGTAAGAGAACCTGATACAATAAAGATGTCGATCTGGAATGATCAACAAATGGATCCAATAACATAATAAGAGCTGATACAAAATGCTCCAAGAAGATACTATAAGCCTCCAAAGGCTGGATACATGATGAAGACTAAATACAAGTAGAGATCTAGGCCGTATGCAATACCAAACCCCCAACTGGAAAAGCCACACTCTAGTAGAAGACTGAAACCCTCAATAATTCGGCCCAGCTGAAGAAGCCCCCAAATGAGTCCAACAAAGATGACGAACTATATATCAACATGTGTAGATTCCTCTCCTAAAATCTCAAACTGAAATACCAAGGACTGCTCCTCCAAATGTTGAATCCTCAAGTGGGGTTACGCCCTCCTGAAAACTGTCAAACCCTACAATTTCAGCCCTGATGAAAGAGTCCTCCAAATGCCCTAAAACTCATTAGAAAGGTAGATCGGGACACTGCAAGTCATTGGGTGAAGTCTCAGGGTTAGATCTGTAGTATAACCCCTGCAAATTGAATAGATCTGAATTTCATAAATGTCCTCCTTCTCTCCAATTCGCCCTAATTCTCTAGGGAGTCATTTGAACCATAAAACTCTCTCGATAGGCACTAGAAAGCATGGCCAAGGCCCTGGAAGTAAAACCCAAATGCTCAAATATCCAAGAGCCCTCTTAAAGTCCTACAACGAACCTTCCTTCAATGAATGGTGCGCCCCCCTTGCTGGAAACCCCCAATGGTGTGCCCTCCTTCCCTCCCTGTGCCTATGGCTGGTGTAGAACCCTCCTGCACTGATGTAGATCTAAACTAGAATGGTGTGGGAGAGTTTTTCATCTCTGAGACCAAACTTGGGACAATATAGGTGGAATCTTTCACCACCGAATCGTCCTCTAGGGTTTGTTAAGTCAAAACCCTCAAAACCCCCAAGCTATGGGCTCTATAGATAGAAGCCAGATATCAAAGATAGACATACATGAATGAGAGAGTAAAGGCCCTTTCCTCTCCTTTATACTTCCTGCTCACCTTGTCTCCCCAAAGTGACTTTTCTTTTTTAATTATTAATTAATTAATTAACCTTTTTCCTCTGAAAAGTGGCTTATCTCTCCTTGTGGCTTCCCTGGCCACTGAAAGTCACTTCTCATCATCCTATCCTATAGTTTTGTTCCTCCCAATTCCAATGAACTATTACACTGAGAGGTTCCTCCAAGTAATGTGCCCAAAATGACCTCTTAGTGAATTTAATCAACCTATAGCTCAAAATACTCAAAATCATGGAAATCATCGAAATGCAATGGAACCAAATCCGATCTATGCGAAATGGGCCATAATGATGAATTAGGATGAGCGATGCAATCTGGACCCCAAAATATCCCTCAGTAGCTCATGTACTCGCTATAATCTCCAACTGGCTACTCTGATCATCATAACCCTCTGTATTGCAATGATGTTCCAAAGTGGGGACATTACAAAATGTAAGCCAATGAATGAGGGAACAATGAGATTAATATTGTTTGTCATTGAAAGAGACATTGTATATGTATTAATTCTTTTCATATATTTGACAGAGGAAAATTATAGGGTGGTGCATATGGTTCCTCAAGGTTTTAACCAAAGGTTAGTGAGTTGATTAAAGGAAAATTTCCAATGGAATGATAGGTGTCTCAGGATGGAATTAGAATTTACAACAAGTAGTGAACTCTTATCCTTTGTCACTCTCCTTTGGAAATTATACATATGGTTTGGGAGGAACCATGCATTGTTTCCAATATGACTTGGGAAGGTGGTTGTTCAAAGAAATTAACATTTCTCTCTAATGGAAGACACACACAAATAAATTGAAGTGAAGCAATAAATAGAAGACCCCAATCACACAAATAAATGAATGCAATTAACATAGAATTTACCCTAAATAAACTAAAAGGAAAACCTCTAACATCAAATGGCTATGTTTTGTCTGTTAGTCTTGACAATTGTAGAAATTACAATGATGTCCATTCTATAGAACATTTAATAATTTGTATAATAGGAATTTGTTCAACAGTCCTTTACTACTCTACCAAAGAACCCTTTCTATATCAATGTGCATGGTTTTATGGGCAACATTGGCTTTGCTAGGGTAGTTAGAGGGTTGACATCCTTGTCCCTTTAGTTTGTTGGCAATGCTCCCAATCATGGTTGCCTTCTACTTGTCTTATTTTAACTTTGATTCTTACATTGGTAATGTAGAATCTTGTGAGTGAGTGGTGGTTGGTTGAGCTAGCATGGGGTCCTTCACACTATCAACTGCAACCTCATACCTTTTCATCATCTTCCATAGCCTCGACCTTTACAAATTCCATAGCCAAAGAGTTTTTCTTTTGTAGCCAACAGATTTATGTTTGTTCCCAATAAACTTCAAACTTTTTTATTGATTTTTCTTGATCTATGTCAAGACCATTTAGTGTTTATTTCAGATTTGTTTTGGATCAAGAATATTGAAAAGTAGGTTCTCCATAAAAAACAAGCAACAAAAGAAATAAGTAAACTATATAAGAGAAAATCATGATACATATAAAAAATAAAGTTATATAGTATTAAAACGGGTCATAAAAAAATGTGAGTTGTACAACACAAAATTAGACAATGCCAAATTGACTTAAAAGATTTAATTTTTAAAAAAGAAGATAATTAATAAAGAGAAAACTTAGATGTAAAAATATTTCATTAGATTGACCTTGATACAAACCCAAATATAAAGAAAAACTCTTAAATAAAAAACGATGGAACCAAAATGAAACTTTGATATTAATTGATAACTGTAGGCTAAACGTTATATGAAATGATGATTTTTTCTGGGGATATTTGCTTGAAATCCGGTGAGAAATTTTTAGACTTGTAGATTTGAGTGATTATTTCTGTATAATCCGAGTACCCCAAGGGTTTTTCAGCATGCTGAATCCATTTTTGCATTCAGAAATGAATTTTGAATAACAAAAAATAATGATTCGTGTAACCGGCCCAAAAAAACCATTTCATTAAACAACTAGACACTGCCCTAATTAATATGCATACATGGAATCCAAGAATTCAAAAAGATCACTTAATAAAATTCTTTTTTTTTCGCATAGATGAAAAACACATGTCTATGATACAAAATTGAAGACTTGACACACACACAAAAAAATAGATCTTCATATCTTATGTGAAGATAAGTAAATAATTTTAGTGGAGTATCAAGTATCAACTTAATGACCAAATTATTGGAAAATATTTCATTGAAAAAAAATGATAGAGGGAATGCATTATAATTTTCCATAACTAGATAAGACAAATGGAAAAAAAGATTCAAAGAAGAAAATAATATAGCAATTCTACATATGGATAATTTCAAGTCTTTGAATTATATGAATTCCATATTTAATTTGTTTTCGATGTTTAATTTATTTTTCCATGTTGTAGGGATTTGAGTTTTAACAATTTGACAGGACAAATTCCAGATTCGTTGAGCTCTTTGAATTACTTGTAAGTATTGTATCGGGAAAACACATTAAAAAAATAACTGTTATGTAGAATTTATATATTAATAATTAGTATTCAATGATATTGATTCCAATGTTTATTTATTAGCACGGATGATTTAATAGAAATGTGTCTACTTTTTAGGTTTTTGGGAAGCAATTATTTAACAGGACAACTCCCTTCTTGGATAATTGCATCCGGAAAAAAAGTGTGAGTAATGTTTTCTTTACAACTCCTAAGTATGGGTGAAAATTTAGTATACATGCAATGCTTTGCTTTCATATACAAGCACACAATATAATACCTTTGTTTTCTTTCCTTGCACTTATTATATTGGAGCAATATGATTACCCTCCAACCAACTTAAGTGTCTTCTTGGTCCACAAATTGTAATTTAGCCTTAACTTTAGTCCAATTATTTATAGTTTTATATTGTCACTAGGTTCTCTTTTCTAAAGTTGATTCTATTTGGTCTAGTTTTTTTAACTTGAAAATATTACAACCTTAGTGTCACCTTTCTTGACATCCATCCCGATTTCCATAGAAAAATTTTCCAACATCAATAAGTGTCTCTATAAGCTATGTAATTTTATAGCTATCAAGATTACATCATTTGCATAGAGTAGGATTTTATTCACAAAACTTGCAACATTCAACTCCGCCTTTTTTTATCTATCCATTCCCTAACTTGTCTATGTAGAGCCCAAAGAGTGCGGGGGAGAGAGGGAAACCTTTCTTCCATTAGGAGAAATTTAAGGTATAAAATGGCCCTTCTAGGAAAACTTCCTTTTAAAAACATGTTTCATTTCAACCAATATAATTTAAAATGATGATGTCAACCCCATAGATAAATAGTGTTCGAGGGAAAGAAAGAAAACTATTTTCTAATTGCATTTTCAATGTATCTCCTTATAGGTTTACTAAAAGCATCAAGTGTAGGTATTCATTGAATGTGGAATTAAAATTTGCATCTAATGAGTATCCACACTTGACACTTTTAATAAATCATAAAAAAACATGCTTCTATTTTCTAGAAACATGTTTGATCAAGTATTTTCAATGAACATGTTTCTATTTTCTAAAAACATGGTTTTTCGTGTATTTTTGGTTTATCTCACTCTAGATTTATTAAAAGTACCAAGTGTGAGTATTGTTATATGAGGAATCAACAAGTACACACTTGATACCTTTGGTTAGCCTATAAGGAGCTAAATTAAAAATATGAGAAAAAACTAATTTTTTTAAGACTTTCCCTCCAAAATTTACAGCTCTTTTTTTGTTCTTTTCCTTAGGAGGCTAGTTTTAGATCTCAAATTCCCCCCTAATGACTCTGAATCACTATTGAATCTCTCTCAAAAACCATCCTTGGTTTTTATTTTAGTATGGGCCTTCTCATACAACTTGTGTACCTCCACTCACCCCTCACTCAGGACTCCCATCTCCACTAACCTCTCCCAAAAGAATTCTCTTACCAAATTTTCAAAAGACTTTTTGAAGTATACAAAAAAAAACCATCATTCTTCATCTTTGGTGTCCCTCTATCACGTGACTTAAGGTAAGGTAATGATCAATGGTTGTGTGTTTTGGTCTAAATCCATCTTAGCATGTGGCCCTTTTATCTTTCTCTTCTTCCTACTAGTTGTTTTTTGTTTTCATTATCCTTCCAATGAGCTTGGTGAATATTGCAATGATCATAATGGTTTTGTAGTTCACTTGTTTTTTCGTCTCCTTTAAAGATGGGAAAAATAAGCCTTGTTGTCCAACCATTTCGGAAACATTTTATCACAATTTGGTTGAGTATGGATGTGATGTGCTAGACAATGTTATCAAGACAAAACCATTGACTGAATTAGTCAAACCCAAAACCAAAACTAGTAAAAAAATGGAGACAAAACTAGTCTAACAAAAAATATATAAAATATCAAAATTTTGATTATATATATATATATACCAAATATGAAATGTTTTCTCATGTATATAACATTTAAAAGGTGAATATGGAAAAATGGCACTAAGTGCAATACATACTTGAACCAAGATACATTAAGATTAAGGCTTTAAATGGCCTACAAAGTCAAAATTATCATACAAAATTTTACAATCAAATCAAAGTACATAATCATCTGAATCTATATCCTCTACATTCTCTACATGGGTATGATCAACATATTGAGTTGATGCCCTTGAATGTCAACATCAATGTATATATTATGTGGCGGTGGAAGCAGTTGCAAGACATCCATGATATGTTCATCCATTATAAAAGGGGAGTATAATTAAAAAGATAAAAATTAGGTTTTACGGTAGTTGTAGGGTTTTAGTTTTTTTGTTTTAGTTTTTTGGGGAAAGGAAAAGGAGACACAAAAGTGAAAAAAATTTCAGGCCAATAGGTTTTGTCTTGAATTGACTGATTTTTGGACCATTCCAGGGCTGGTTAAGAACATAAATGATATCTTCCAGTTTGGGAGGCCAATTCCAACTAGAAACCTCCCAAAATCAGTCCAATCAACTAGTTCTATCTATTCTAGTCCAATTTTTATAACATTGATGCTAGCTAAGGAATTTTTTCCACTATGTTTAAAATTTTCAATTCATGATATGCATATTTGATTCCTAAGAAATAAAACTAAATATGTAATATAAAATTTCTCAAAACACCCATTAAAATATATTCTTGTTGAACACCGAAATCATAGAATGAAATATCATGGAAAGAGATACAACATATCTAAAATTGAAACCAATATGGAAACTATTGAGCGGTGCATCTAAGTTTTCCCCTTGCTGAAATTACAAAATTAGTTCTCCAAATTTAGAGGAGAAATGAAAAAACTTTCAATAACCTGAGAAAATGAATAACAAAGGAGGAGAGCCTAGCTAAAGATAATGGCATCCTTGAGTGACTTCTTATCACTTAACTTAGACTCACCTCTCCAGGATGTCTTCATAAGCAACCAAGTGGAGGATAGAGACAAATTACCATCTAAAGAAAGATTCCTAACTCACTCTTTTATTTTTGGAAAACTAGCTCTCCTAGTGAAGTTGTCCCACTTAGAAGACAAACATACTAAATTTTTTTTTCCCTCCTGTTAACTCCCAAAATAAAACCGTCCTTTCAGCCGAGTTTTGGGTGGATATCATAGCTTTCAGTAGTATCTTCAAGTCATTTTTTGAGTTTTTACAGCTGAGAAAATTTTTGGTTTTGGTGTGTCTTAGGAAATAATCGATCCATAAAGTCTTCTCTTTCGAAAATGTAATTTTTTACTTTCCACAGCTAACGTCTTTCCAAAAGGTTCATTGTGCGCTGTGGAAAGCGCTCACTTTCAACAGCTAAGGACGTCGTTTCATCAGTTAAAAATGCTGTGGAAAGTGACAAAGCGCGAAAGGTTTGAAAATCAGTTCTCAGGTGGCGCGCTGTGGAAAACACACGCTTTCAACGACTAAGGAGGGTCTTCTACAAAGTGGCGCGCTGTTGAAAGTACTTACTTTCAGCAGCTAACAGGGGTTTCTTTGCAGAGTCACGCGCTGTGGAAAGTGACAAGCGAGTGTTTGGCCGAGGCATTTTCCACGGGTTGTTGCTGCTCGAAGCGAGAATCACGTGTTGTTGTCCACGTATGAAAAACAATGATGGTGTGATCACTCTCACATCAGAGCAGATCCGAAGCATGCGCTGATAGGAGTGGGCAATCATGGAAGCTAAATCGTGCATGTCAGATGTGACTGAAATTCCAAGCCGTTCCAGAAACCACGCTCAAAGATCATCACAGTCGGAATGGCAAGTGAGATGCAGGTACAGAGGAGGTACCGTCAGTCCGACGCCATCAAATCACACAGAATTGGCATATCAAAACTTGTCCCAAAAACACAGTCGAGGTTTTCATTTGATCCAATACAGAATCGAAACCGAGACTGCTTTCAACAGCGTATAACCTCATTTCGACCAGGCAGTTACAGGGTTTTCATTTGTCAAGCGATTGAACTCCAGAATGGCAAAAAAACGCAGTGGCTTTTTACTCAAATGGGAATTGAATAGTTTATCCTTTTTAGAATCACATCCCGAAGTTCAGAGGTATTTTTCAAATGCGGGTTGCATGGAATTCGTAGAAAGGTTACAAGTCGGGTTTCACCAGGCCACTGCTGAAGCCTTCACCAAGAAATTTGATGGTAACAAAGCTCGCGTTGGCTCTGTAGAAATCAAGGTGGATGAAGCTGTCGTTGCCACAGCAACAGGATTACCCAGAACTAGTCAAAGATGGTTTAAGACCACCGCTCCTAAGGATCTGGATTACAGGGTTTATCTGAAGGATGGGTACAAACACAAAGCGTGGACAAAAGGTATGCTCGTTTCGTATCTGGATGAAGAGTGGCAACATTTATTCAAAGGCATTCAGCTATACATTACCTCAGAAGGAAGATACGACAAATTGATGATGTACCACTTTAAACTGATGGATCATTTTACAGGCAAAACCCCTATCAATTTGCCTTATTTCTTATACCACAGTTTGATTAAAGTCTGCAATAGAATTAGATCTCAACCTTTGAGCATTAAATCGACTCTTTGTCATCTAGGCCTCATTAAATTGATTCTTCTGCAAGAATTAAAGCAACAAGGAAGGAGCTGGGAACACTTCCTGTTCTGGGAAGGCTTTGAAACCCAGAACCAAACTGCAAATGAACAAATGGTAGGTGCGAGAAAGCAATTCTCTCCTCAGAGCAACTCAAGAAGAAGGGCCTTGTCAGAACCTTCAGAAGATAGGGCGTCTAGATTGAAGTCCCACAGTTTGAAAAGGAAGTTGAATCTTGAGCAGACTACAGAGCAGTCTACACAACACAGTACAGGTAAGAACATCCTCAATTTACCTTACTCAGATTCAGAATCTGAAGAGAAAGATCAGTGCCCTGCCATCAAGAGCTCTGAGCAATCAACAGCATGTGCTCAAAACTATGAGACATTAAAACATACAGAGCAGGGAGAATCGTCAAAGAAACCTAGACCAAATAAAGCCCAGAGAATCAAACACCTCAAGGAGGTAATTGCTCAACAGGAAGTTCTGGAGCAGGTAATTAAAGATAGATATAAAAGGTTGTCTGACAACTTTGCCAAGACGAATGCAGCATTCGAAAGGTTGGCCAAGGAGAGCGTTAAAGAGAAAAAGAAGAAGGAAAATCTCATCAACAACTGTAGCAGACTAAGATTGCTTACCCGACACCTCAAAAAGCGAATCAGGGGATTGAAACAAAAGCTAAAACAAAGGTCTCATCCAGACTTGCAAGTTCTTGCTCAGGTGGCAGTCAATATGCAAGGTGAAAAGTCTGATGTTAATTGATTTCGGTTTGAAATAAATTTTGAAGGCAAAAGCTCTTTTTTGTGCATATCGGGACTTTCAACAGTGCCGGGCTACTATTTCGTTACCCGTTAGCTGTTGAAAGTGACAGCTTTCAACAGCTAACCCGTGAAAGTTTCAAACGGTTGCGTTGTTGAAAGCTCTGCAACCAGGTTTTGAGGACGAAATCGCAACAGTTTGTTTCCAACTTGTTTTGAAAACATGCCAGCGTATCAATGGATCATTAAATTGCATGCAAAAAAGTTCAAACTCAGGCATTCGAGGAATTTTGGATACGCTATCAAAACCATATCCTAAAACTCAGCCATAAATATTAGGAAATGGGACAGTCACGCACAGGTGTCATGCTGCCTCACTACATCGCAGATGCTGGAAGCTGGAGAAAGCAAATGGATATTTTTGTATGTTGAAGGAAATTCGAACACTCAGTTCTGTTATTGAAGACTTTAATTTCATAGTTGTTTAAGTAAAATAGAACTGTTTTATTAAATGACAGATCCATGTTTTTAGGATCTGTGTAACCATTTGTAAAGGCTATAAATGCCTATTTTGATATCAAACAATGGTTAGATTTTGGATAGAAGATTAGCTATTGTACTCAGACTTATATGTTAATACAGATCACAGGTTTCTTTCGATTTTGATTATCAGTTTTTCATCCTTCTTCTGCATTATTATCTGTGTTGTCAAGCTTTGAATGGCTGTCATCTCATTGTTTAGCTCATAACCTGATAATAATTCTTTGATTGTCTCTTAAACCCTGCTGTGCACTGGTTTAGTTACAATTTATTCTCCACCCACTTTAAAGTTGCCTGCTGATTAATCAATCTTTGAGAGCAGTGTCTATTTGTTTATCATTTTTATGTTTGAATGCCATAAGCTATATTGAGTTGTCCCATTGATCCACATTCACAAAATACAAAAAACATTCATTTCTTAAGTTACCAAGCACCTTTGGTCTGCAACCACAAAGGGTTTCTTGGAGTGATAACACCTCCATAAAGTGATCTAGAGAAAATATGAGAAAATATCTCTAGGGGTGGTACCTCATCTCCTACTCACTTGTAAGTAGTCTCAATAGTTCTCATGAGAATATCACTAATGAAAACCTAAATTGGTGACTAATCACTAATCCACTCATTGTCTAAAAATATAAGTCCTTAAAATTTAGGAAATCCCTAAAAAATGGAAAAGATGTCAAATGAAGGAAATGATATGGAAAACATATTTAAAGCAACAAACTAACACTCTACATTTCCAATGAACATGTTCTCCATCCCACTAATTTATCTCTCAACAACTTAAAATTTTCACTTTTTAGGGGTTTTTTCAAAACATTCACCACCTATGGACATGAAGGAATATATCATTGTACCATGCCCCTTGGGAAATGATATCTGATATAAATATGCTTAGAACTATTATGGAAAACTAGATTCTTATAGAGACTAATGCAACTCTTATTATGACAACAAATAACAATGGACTGGAACATCACATTGGTTATATAAGTTACCAATTTACAAAGCCAAAATGCCTCACAAGTAGAATATTAAGTTGTAATGCACAATGCTTCTTTTGAGCCAAGGGAAATTTCTATTTGTTTCATCCTAAACCAAGAAATCATGCCTATACCAAAAATAAAATAGTAATTGAAAGTTCTCTTCCTTGTCACTACATCGTCTTCCTAATCTAAATCAGAAAAATCATGAATTAAACTCTCACCATCTCTTTTATATTGAATCCTATAACTAATAACTCCCTTCATATATTAAAGCACGTGGTTAGCAACTCTTGGGATTTCTTGGGTTATACCATGAATTTTTTTATCACACACTTATACTGAGAGGGGGGGTGAATCAGTATAAGAAATTTTTTTTTTCAAACATTCATAAACCATAAGAAAATAATCGCATATGAGATCTATTAAATATATAAGAGCATGTAACAAAATATTTACGTGGAAACCATTTTAGGGAAAAACCACAAAACTTCTCTTTATAATTCTTTCTAGGCACCAACTTATTGGAGACACCAATCCCCACTAGTACAAATCCTAGTAGGCCCCAACCTACTCTTACAGGTCTTTGTAGACACTAATATGTTAGAGACACAAATCCCCACTGCTAAGCACCAACTTAGCAGGAGACACCAATATCTTTGTTTTAGTAGCACCAACCTACTCTTATAGATCTTCATAAAAACCAATCTTCATCGCTAAGCACCAACTTAGCAAGAGATGCCAATTTGTTTTTGTGAGCTGCACCAACCTTCACCAAGTCTTCTTGATACTTCTTCCTTCATTAGGTCTTCTTGTTTCTTCTACATTCACCAGGTATACTCACTACTTTTTCCTTCATTAGGTCTACTCCCTACTTCTGCCTTTTCTAAGTCTGAAAAAAATTTGAATTTTTAAATGGTAACATTCTCATAGATTATTGTTTTGGGCCTCTTCCCAAGAATAAGCTTGTACAATATGACATGAATCAAATTTTGTGAATCTGGTTTTGAAATTGTTACTTGAGTTACTTTTTTATGTCTCCTATTTTCTTGGAAATTTTCACAGTTTGAAGAGTCCCAAAAATGAAGTTATAGTGAAAATGTCAAGCTAACCTATTTGAAACATATTTCAAGAGAATTAAGGAACTATAAATTCCATTGGGAATATCTCTGAAATTATAGTGAAACTGCATCTAAATTTTTTACCACATGTACACCAAGATCTCTCTTCTGTCTCTACAAATTTTCAAGGTTTGAAACAACCCATAAAATAAGTTATAGCGAAATTTCCAAACTGACTTGTTTTAAACTGATTTTAGGAGCATTCGAGAACCCTAATTTCCATAGGGAATATATCCGAAATGGTAGAAAACTAACATCTTAAATTTGTGCAAAATGTACACCAAGATCTCTTCTCTATCGTTGCAATGTTTCAAGGTCTGAAAAATCCCAGAAAATAAGTTATATCAAAAGTTTCAAGCTTACTTTTTTCAAATGGGTTTCAGGAGCATTCATGAACCCTAACTTCAACGGGGCATATCTCTGAAATTATAGTGAACCAACATATGAATTTTTTATCACATATATATCAATATCTCTCCACTATGTGTGAAAAGTTTAAAAGTCTAAAATATCCCAAAAAATAAGTTATAGCAAAAGTGCCAATATGACCTATTTGAAATGGATTTCATAACGATTGAGGAACCCTAAATTCCACAGGGAATATCTCTAAACGTATAACGAACAAACATATGAAATTTGTACCGAATGTACACCAGTATCTCTACTTTGTCTCTTCCAAATTTAAATGTTTGAAACGTCCGAGAAAAATAATATCACGAAAATTCCAAGATGACCTGAAACTGATTTCACAATTCAATCCTTGCTAATCAATTTTTCACACCCTCACTTTCTCTCAATGCTTTCTCTTTTTATACTTTTTCATAACCCTTCATGAAGAGACATGTTCATTCATTAAATAATTAATTCCAAATACCATGGGAAAATAACCCAAACCATGGGAAAATACCCCAACCCATGGGTTTGAAACCACCATTTCACTTTTTACTTTTTCACAATGCACCCATTTTTTTAATATATATATATAGATATTGGAAATGTTGAGTGTATTGGAATGTAGTAATATGACATTAATGACATCATTAATCATTTGACATCAATGCCAATAACTCCAACAATCTCCCCCTTTATGGAAATGCTACAATCATGGAAATCCTACAATGAAACACATAGTCCAGCATGGATAGAAAGTATTCTCCCCCTATCTGCAAATCTCCCCGAAATAGAGATCATTCTCCCTATGCCTACAAATCTATCCCTTTGAAATCAATGGAAAATGGATGCTCCCCATGAACTTTTGTTTCTCCATAAGCACTTATTCAAAACTCCAGTCAATTTCCATGTTAGGTCGATCCTTGGTCGAGCACTTCTAAGGAAATCATTGGTAATTAAGATGAATGTTGCACAAGTGTAAATCCGATGATACACAATGATATGAAGTCCTCAAACATATAGTCAAATGATTCCATGACCATCCATCAATACAACCATAATCTATCTTGGTAGTTGGCACTAGTCCATAATTATGTCTTTCACATCTCTTATGCAAACAATATATGAA
>ML799683.1:65709-85037 GCA_009831015.1 Picea engelmannii
CCATGCAATTCATCCATTGTTAATGAATCAAGACCCTTCATTTGTTCAGTGGCAAAAAATTTGGCATCAATTATTAAGGGGAGTGACCTTAACACCTTTTGTACAATCATTGGTTCTTCAACCTTTTCACCAAGTCCTCTGATGGTGTTGAAAATTTCATCCACAGGAAGAAGATAGGATGCAACATTTTCGTTGTCTTTCATTTTCAAACTCTCAAACCGTCTTCTATGAGTTTGAAGATTTTCCTTGTTAACCTTGTCATTGCCTTCATAGATATTTTGAAGCTTGTCCCAATTTTGTTTTGTCGATCCATAATTCATCACCTTGAAAAACTTGGATTCTGATAGATTGCACATGGAATTCATATCTTTTGCATTATGTTCACTAGTCTTCTTCTAAGCCACAACTGTTGGTGGAGTTGTAGGGGATATACAACTAGTCACGATTGATTTCCAAATATCAAACCCAAGGCCCATTATATATGTCTACATCCTTATGCTCTAGAATGCATAGTTTGTTCCATCAAACAATGTAGCTATGTTTGTAGAGAAACCTTCTTGACCGACCATGTGTGCTCCCAGGATATACCTTCCCGTGGTCAGATTGTTTCTGAAGGAAACCACTATGATACCAATTGTAGATAACATGCTTATACGAAGAGGGGGGGTGAATCAATATAAGATATTTTTTTATTTTTCAAACAGTAATCAACCATAATAAAACAATCACATATGAGATATATTAACTGCAAAACATGGAACACAAGATTTACGTGGAAACCCTTTAAGGAGAAAACCAAAAAACTTATCTTTATAGTTCATTGTAGGCACCAACCTACTATTACAAATATTTGTAGGCACCAACCTACTAGAGACACCAATCCCCACTAGCACAAATCCTGGTAGGCACCAACCTACTCTTACATATCTTCATGGACACCAATCTACTGGAGACACCAATCCCCACCGTTAAGCACCAACTTAGAAAGAGACGCTAATCTCAATGAAGCTCTCATTTAACTAACTCGAAGAGATAATTGAACAATAATAGAATATAGGAGTTAGTTACAAGAACTTTCTAGAAAAAGAGCGAAGAGGTGAGGGTGAATTCTTTTCTTGAGGATTAGACTAATTCTAGGTTGCAAAAATAGAAGATAAATGTATATCCATAAGTGCCCCCTCCTGTATGTTGTGTCCATGTATAAGATATCTTACCAAAAAAATTGTCATCCAAGAAAGTATAAATCCTAACAACCTAGATGTTAGAATTGTACAACTAGGGGGTTGGTTATTGTTGCATCACCAATTATCCTCTACTCTTTAGGAAATCTCTCTTTCGACTCAAGGGAGTCTTCCCTAAATAGGTTTGTTGGAATTTTAATACTATGAGGTGAAAAGGTAATTTCAAGACCAAATTCAATCAAAATAGAATTATAAAAGTGAAGGAAAATAAGTGGATGGTGGGATAGAAATTATTGTCTTGTCCATTGGGCACATGGAGTCATAAAAAAGTTGTTAAGCCCCTTGGGCCCCTATTTTAAGGCCCTAATAAGAATACATTATTATTCTAATTGTTATATTAGTAGGTCAACTAGAATCTTTCATTTTAATTGTACCATTTTCCTCCTATATATATACCAAGGAGACCTAGTTTTAGGATCATGATAGATTGTCTTGTGAATTGAATAATTTGTAAACGAAGGTTTATCCTTAGAAGTGGACTATATTCGTCGACTCTTTATGATTTTCAAGACATCTGGTTCATAACATTTGGTATCAGAGCATCAATCCTAGGGTTTTGCTTCTTGAAGTGAGTCATATTGGCATTTTCACTATAATTATTTTATGAGATACTTGATAAAACAAAATTCAAAGGCTACTACAGAGACATATCATAGTACGCCTAAATATTTCATGTTCTAGTTCATTATACTTTTGGAGATATATCTTATGGAATACATAATTTTTGACTCATCCTGAAATCAACTTTAAACGTGTCATCTTGGAATTTTCTCTAAAAAAAAATATATGGGAAGTTTCCAATTTGGAGGTTGAGGAGAAATATCATAGTATAGGTGGTCAAGATTTCAAGTTATGGTTTTCTATACTTTTGGATATATAGTCCATGGAAGTTAAGGTTTGTGACTAATCCTAAAATCAATTACCTTGGAATATTTTTTGTAACTTGTTTTCAATGAAGTTTCAGAATATGAAAATTTCAAAATCATAAGTTAACACAATGATGTACATCTGAAAAAAAATTCATATTTTTAGTCATTATATTTTATGATATATTTCTTGTGGAAGTTATGGTTTTTGCACAAGTTATTTTCTAGTGATTTAAGAGTTTTTTCCATTGTTAGAAAGTTCATTTAAAAAAAAAAATAGAGACGTGTCTTGGTGTCTTTAAATAACATAGGATCTATCATTAAGTCAGTAAAATTATGGTTGGAGAAAAGCACATGTAGGAAACTCACACGGTTTCACGTGGTTGGAAACACTTAGTTTCACCACCTGATTGGAAACCCATGTAACCCATGTTGGTACCCTTTAGAGTATTACTGCATTAGATAGTACCTGTAGATGGAATATCACTTTCATGTACCTTTGGGTATATAGGAATTCCCCTAGGTATACTTGGAACTAGCCTTATATAAGTTATTTTTATGTCTTATTGCAATAGTACACTAAGAACAACACTTGGGGAGACCACTCTCTAGTACATGGGTAGTCAGGTAGTATGGCTAAGGGCGTAATTGAGCATCTTTAGTTATTCCCCTCATATATTAGGTTGAGCATTATTGTTGGACCCCACACATGTATCACAGAGATATAGGATCTGACACTCCCATGTCCTTAGGACCCTGTAACCTTTTTCAGTGAGCCCACTCCTAAAGGATAACCATAATTTGTTGATCTGAGAATTTATGTGAGAAATTTCTCTATAAAAATACTACAATGAGGATATTTTATTGACGCTTAATCGCATGTAAACATGAGCAAATAATCATTCAGCATTGCATATGAACGTGAGAAAAATTATCATAATTATGTGCATATGTGCAATTTAATATTTACTTAATCAAGTGAGAATGCAAACAAAACTCACACATACAATTTGACATGCATGTGTTAACGAAGTTCACCAGATGTCCTAGCTACATCTCCATATCCGCTTGGAATACAAGTCATTTTATCGTCCTTCCTTTAGCTAGGGCTGAAACCTTTTCACAAAATGTGGTACATGCTCCTTACAAGGATGAAACCCATAGTAGCCTTTGTTGGATTACTGAGAGGGGGGGTGAATCCGTAATAGCATAATTATAATAATTTTTCTTCACATAATCCAACTGTTATATCAATGTAGAGTTATTATCCAATAATGAGCAATAAGAAATGAACAATTACACACTTACACAGTACACTAGTGTTTTATGTGGAAACCCAAATCGGGAGAAAACCACACAATGCTTTTTCTTATATGTCTTGAAGAATTACATTCATTGGAAGCACCAACTTCCTTTGTTTTCCAGCTGCAACTGGAAGGAGGCTCCAACCCCCTAGTTTCTCAGGCTATAACCTAAAGGAAGCTCCAACTCCCCAATTCTCTGGCTACAACCCCCTATGTTCTCCGGCTATAATCGAAAGGTGGTTGTTGTTGGGAAAACACCCTACGAACTAACAAACTAGGGTCAGACTTGCATGCAGATTTTGACCGAATAGAAACTACTTTTTTACCTACAACCCAAGATTTAAATCCCTTTTTCACAATAAATGCATGGAAAAGGACCACCAACCTTATTACCGACGTTCGATGTAGATCCTCTGTTGCTCTTCGATTACTTGCTTACGCTGCTCCTTCCATAGATGACCTGCACTCAAGACAAACAACAACTATGGATGCATGCTACTTCTATACTCAAGGGTTATAAATCAAGCATAAATAAATCAAATCCTAGACAATTCATGCATTGGGACGGGAAAAGTATTATTTTTATTACTGAAAGTGAATCAACTTACAAAAAAGATGAGACCAACCACCGCTCCTTGAACCTGATCCTGGGCTCCTCTTCTTCTATCCTTCAACTGCTTTGCGTTAAATCTCCTTTGGCATGAGGAAAAGCTAAAGGGTTGGGACAATGGATTACGTAAATGGGCAGAGTTTCTTCGCTATATTTTTTCCTCTTCCAAATGGTACCCCTACCCCTTCTTTTATAGGCTAGAAGGAGCTAGGATTTTGGATGAACCCTCGGCCATGCATGGCCGGGAGTTTCAGTTAACTGACCCATATCTTTTTGTTCTATCGCCAACTTTCCTTTTTTCGTGCTTTGTTAGGTACACGCAGGCTATTGTGAGTCAACCAACGTGCACACATGTGCAGTAATGGGTTAGGGTGTGTGGGCCTTGACACAAGAGGATTTTCAAAGAGTTGTTCAACATAGTTTTGGCAAAGAAGGGATATGAATTGGCCTGATGCCAGGTAAGCATGTGTGGTGCAATTTAGGGTTATAACAAATGCCCCCTAATGTGTGAGGTTAGAAGAGCATCTGATGGCCGAAATACATTACCAATCTTTACTGATGTGTCGAATGATTGAGCCCAAGGATCAGGAACTAGGAGGTGCCATTTGCAAAATAACAAATGTCTCACCGAGGTGGGCATACCCATGCTTGGGATAAAATAGAACCATGGCTACCAATCAAATACACTATAGATCCATGTCAAATAACTATAAAGAGTAGCCGTGAATAATACACAGCGGAGCTACATATCGAAATCAGAAAGATATACATATAGAGTATCCATCTTCCAGACGCTGATTCAACCTGATGGCTAGACTTCAGAGCTCGAGCAACAACTTCAAAATCTTCTTAAAATCGGGTAGGAGTGTTATACGAGTGTACGATTTCACTACCCAGAGGTCTTCGATGGATCGTCGGTTATGGACTTGATAATCTTGATGATCGGACTGAAGGCTTTAGTGATTTCGAACAAGGACTTGATTGGATGCTCAGGATGGTCGGGTATGTAGACAAGAGACATATTGTAGAGGGGTCGACTCAGGCTTAGTGACAAACTTCCCTTGGACAATAGCATGACAAGTGATAAGACTCAGGCAACATATATGTTAATCATAAGTCTACGAAGCAGGAGGCACTACAAACTCTCCATATGTTTGGAAGAATAGCCAAACGATGGAGGACATGACTCTATATAGCGAGAAAATCTTCCTAAGGTCTTACTACACCCCATAGTCTGATGATCAAATGGACAGATGTTCTTTATCCATGGGCGACTCATTATGCTGCCAATAAAGAAAATACTTTTCCCATCCACTTTTTGGGGTATATTTGATTTTTTTGTTCTTTTCGATCATTTTGGAAAAATAATAAAGGAGTATTATGTTACAATGGAGGAACGAGTACTGCAAACATACAAGCTCAAGGCACAAGGACAAGACTGATGTTCTGGTAAAATGATACTCGGGAAAAATCCTCCGATGGCCAAAGGTGTTAAGATGCAAAAGCAAACTGTCACAAGGCTGGTGGATAAGGTATGCAAGTGTGGTTGATAGAGCACACAATGGTAACGTCCTTCAATGTAATTTTAACGAGCCCAGAGAAGGTAAGATCAGTGGTTTTTCATATTTAGAGAGTCTAAAAAGGCATAAAAGGAGACTCCGCTGGGGTACCTTTTTCGACAATAGTCTAGTAGATTCGAAAAAGGAAAAACTAGCACCGATTAGATGTCAATTCAAAACCTCTTTAACAAGTGTGACAAGGACAAGATCAGTCAACTATTTTTTCACTTTTAAGGAGTCTGAAAAAAGCTTAACTATGGACTCTGTCAGGAATATTCTTCTAGACCAATCTAACAAGTGTGAAAGAATAAGGTCACTCGATGATCTTTTCAATTTTAAGGAGTTTGAAAAGAGCTTAACTATGGACTTCGTGGGGGTTTCTTTTTCATAAATTTAGTCCCTTAGGCCTGAAAAAGGAATAAAATTATACCTGAGAGTACTCTTCTAAAGAATGGAAATTCGATAAAGTATACCTTTGTTCATACAGTTGACTGTCTGGACCAAAAAAGGGGTAAACTACCACCGGACAGACGTGACTTCAAATTTTAGTTTAACGAGTGTGAAAGGCCACAAGATCGCTTGACAATCTTTTCATTTTTAGAGGGTCTGAAAAGGGCTTAAAAGGAGACTCGTTATTTTTTGGGAGTCCTGAGGGTGAGACAAAGAGTGAAAAAGACTCATGCAAATGAGGCTCAAACTCATATTCAGGAAAGACTATATGGACTCCCTAGCCTATAGTGTTTTTAGAAACGACATGGACACCATAATGCAACCAGGACCTACCTAGGGCATCCATGTTCTGGTAAGATCTACCACCAAGTTGCGACACTTCTAGAGCAGATATTACGGTTCCATGTCACAACCTGATGGGATAGATCCTATAGCAGAAGAAAAAGACAACGAGATGCAAAAATTGGGGTGGTAACCTAACCTATATGCTCAAGTTGATTTTTGAAAAATAAATAAATTATGGACTGTCAATATTTTCTCGAAACTCAAAAAAATGTCCCAATACCTAATCAAATTCCTCCCATATAACTCCTGGGTCACTCTAAATGGTTTTTGGTATAAAGAAACTGATAAGGGAGGCCAAAAAAGTGACAAAAAGAGGCCAAAAATTCTATAAATAGAAGCTGGCAGCTCATTATCACCATTGTTGATTTGGAAATTGACTCTAGAGCCAAAAGACCCCCTTTGCCAAAAATAGTGATTCCGGGAGCTACAGTGGACAAAACGAACTTCTTCTTAGACCAAGTAAGTAAAAAATCCCTTATCTAGTTATTCAATACTTCAATTTTGTTATTTAGTTTATTTTTTGGGTGGGTGTCGACCTTAAAAAGGCCAGCCCTAGGTACACGCAGGTTGTCTCTGAACATGCCGCATGTACATTCGGGTAGAGTAAAGTCTCCCCACGTGTACATGCGACTGTCACCTCTACAGCCCACGTGTACCCCCCTTTTATGATGAAAAATAAAACTAAAAAGAAGTACTGATGCTCCTTTACCTTGTTGTGTTGGCAGGATGTATGTCCAGTGGAGGGAAAGGGAGCATGAGGCAATCAGTGAGTTGGTTGCAACAGATCTGAATGTCATGGCCGTGTTAATGCAATGCGGTTTACTCAAATTCTTTTTATGTCCATTTATGCACACACAACCAAGGCTACTGAATGCCTTGATTGACTACTGGCACCCTGATGCAGAGGCATTTATGCTAGAGGGTCAATCACTGGTGCCCACCACCGAGGATATCTATTTTCTGTTTGGCCCCTCAAGGAGAGGGGAACCAATCAACTTTCGAACATTTAATGTGGGGCTGAGCAAGATATTGGAATTGATAGTTGAGCATTGTGAGGTTGGGACTGAACGTGTGGGCTCCTAGGTACCCATTAGCAAGATTACTAACTTAGCACTGTAGACTATATTGTTACTGATTGAGTGGATTACCAGCTCATCCACCTTGCATCAGGTGTCTCGCGCATAGATGAACTGTGCCATCCAGTGCATGAATGCACAAATTTTTGATTGGAGTACCAAACTTCTCGAGTGCATGAAGAGGCAATTGACAGATTGTCGACAGTGGACACAGAGGAACTTCGGGTTCAGGACCATCTTGTGCTCATTATTTTTTGAGAGAGTTTTGAGTTTCAGTCCTCGGGTTGTAGTACGAGGACATCAGGCCTCTTTCCCTGCAGTGTGTAGATGGGCAGTATTACTACCATGACAGGGTGGTGGAAGGACCGTTGAGTCCTTCGACGATGATTTATTTGCTTGGTTGTCACAAAAAATACCCATGATTGAGGACTACTCGTCGTCTCCATTCTCGGATATGATCAGAGATATGGTCCGCTGTTGTCTGTTTGAAATTGGTGAGCAACTCTATGGCAGCGTCGTATCTCATAGGTAACTGGAAATGGTTAAGGAAGGCCATCGCCAGTTCGCCAAAAGAAGAGTATCTTGAGCGATCGAGCTAAATGTACCATTTCGCGGCACTCCCGATAAGAGTACGTTGAAACAATCACAACTGTACGGAGTCATATTTCAATGAGTTAGATGAACACCAAAGATGGAAGGTAGTCACAGGATCACCTGGATCTTCATTAGGCTTGGCATTGAACTTTGGAATGTCCGAAGGAAACTTCATTGACATAGGAGGCCAATGTGGATCGTGACAAATAGGATCATTTAACAACCTTGTCAAATATGGCAAGTGTAACGTCGCCAGGAATGGTAGTTTGGGTTGCTGTTGATAACCTGGGAAAAAGGGTCTTGGAGTTTGACTGGAACCAGGTTTCCAGGAAAAGTTTGGCTACTAGCCTGGATTCTGGTAGAAACCATGGACCTGACCAGCGTAAGGATTTTTCATCTGTGGAGACATCATTGGCTGATTTTCCATAAAGGACATAGAGTGTTGGGCATGCATCATGTTTGAAGGACTTTGGGAAGGATTACCCCATGCCGTGCCTGATGGGAGAGGCATGGTAGTCTGTCCAGGGTTCCATTGACTGTGGAAAGAATTGCTCCAGAACGACATACCAGAGGAGGGAATGGATTCTTGTCCTGCGTTCCAAGGTCCTGCTATATGTGCCCCCTGTGCAGGAATAGTACCCTGCGCAGGAGTAGATTGTCCAAAAATGGGATTTCTCCGTTTCAAGAAAATGGTGTTGAACCTACCAACATACTGTGCGTAGGTGTTCCTTGACTCCCTGCTCCAAATAAACTAGTGTGTGTAGGTTGCCCGACGGACTGCTGATGCGGACCACCAAGCGAAGGGGACGAAGGAGGGATATGACCTCCTACATAAGGAAAAGCATTAAAAAGGACAGGAGTGCCCCCAATTTGACCTTGCAGAGGAGTGTTAGAGCTCCCTGCCCCCAAACCCAAAGTCTGTAAAGTGGAGTAGGTTAGTGCAGGACTTGTACCTGAACTAGACATACCATATGAGAACGGAGGGCCTGTTGCACTAGGTGTGAATGGGTTTGTGGCCATCGCCATAGACGGGTTCAGTCCACTTTGTGATGTAGTTGCGGTCGAGACCATGGTGTCTCGAACTGACGATGGTAAGTTAGGAGATGACTCTCCCATGGTAGCAACTGTGGTGGGAATTGAAGAATTCCCAGAAGAAGCAACAATGTTTGTTTCCATAGCTGTGTAAGGCACTATCTGGCGTTCATGAAATTGGATTGGTACAATAAATAGTGCCCAGAAATCAGTGGTTGGGGTTTCAACTGAGCCAATATTGGTAGTTGATTCCTCCAGGAGTTGTTCGGGCACAAAGGTTTGTAACCCGGTTGCTTCAAAAGACCCTTGTTGGTCTAGATTCCACCATAATGGTGGCGGGGGTGGCTCTAGTGTAACCGGCGGCAAGCCAAGAAGCCTTTGTGACCGATGGATCTCAGGATCCTCCACTGTGTGAGAAAATCCAAGACACGCTAAGGTATTCTAAACATTCAAAAGTAACACTCACTAAAAAGAAGCCCCTAAGAGATAAGTCAAGCGATCACTAAACTATTTGGAAGAACAACTACAACAACCAACACTAGAGCAACTTACCGGTGCAAGTGCAACTCGAAAATGGAAGCACCCTCTGGATATACTCTGCAAAGCGTGGCCTGATGTCTGTCCTAGGTACCGTGGTATACCCCCACAGTCACCTGTGTATGTCCCTAAAAAGATTGGCAACTAGGTTGCTAGAACGGGAATAGTCACCAAGCGGGTACAGTCGAAAGTCGGGTAGAACACAATGAGCAGGGTATCAAGCCCGAAACCTATCAAGGGTATCGAGAGAAAATGGTCCAGAAGACAAATGAGGACCTTGAAATGGATTCGAGACCCAAGAAGCCTCGTGGAAAATGCAAACGACGGAATCCCAAAACAAGCCCTCGATATGTGTTCTCCACTACGATTGGTCCGGCTTTGGAAGGGTTATCTCCACTACCTTTTCGCACGCGACCTCATGTTTATCCCCTGTGTTAGAGGGGGGTCCCAGATAACTTCCATGAAACTGGACTTAGAAACTCCCTATCTCAGACTCTAATGTTTGGTTTTGAATGGCCTTGAAGAGTTTCCTCTCCAACCTAATTCAAGGCCCTAGTCCTGAACTAGTTTGTGAACCCTACAAACATAAAAGTCTAGTAGATTTTTAAAATCAACATTGCTTTTATGGCTTTATCTTACGTCAAGGGGTATGAGGGTGAAAATGATGATGTGTAAAGACAAAAGAAAAAATGAATGAAAAAAGATGGAAACAAAAGACTTTTACTAAATGGGAAATTTCAACAACTTTTGACAAAGAAAGATTTTTTTTTTTTTTTTAATTTTTCTAAGATTTTATACAACAAACTTAAAGGAATTTCACTCAACTACGAGCTACTTATGATCTAAGTGAACTGCAAAAAATTACGAAACAAAAGACTTTTCCCTAGCTAATGATGCAGAAACACACCTTTCAACCAAAGAAGAAAATGAAAAGAGATTTTATTTATTTATTTAAGTGCTAGTAAAGCAACAAAGGAAAAATACCGATAAGCACAAAACCAAGAAAAAAAATTCTGGCTTAAAGCGCAGATCGCAAAGAATCAGAGTAAAGAATTACACAATGGCAATAAAAAAAACAAAGACTCTCACACTTGTCTACAAACCATAAAAAAAAAAATATATTTTATTTTCTGTCAACTATTAACTGAGAAAAAGCAAGCTAAGGGTAAGATGACCTAACCTACTGACTGTTCAAACCTAGACTCAAACACCTGAGAGGAATACTTCTCATCAAAGGAGGGGATGACTGCCCCACCCTGAACAAAAAGTAGCGTGTCCAAGCACGCGACTATCACTAAAACAGCACGCGTGCAAACGCGTGATGAACAGAGACAGAAAATGTGTACACACAGGCTGACCTTGCACAGGCCGCGTGTAAATCCTAAGAAAAAATATGAAAACAGGCAGTCCAGACCAGGAAGAGGCCTTTGGTATTGATAACCAGGGTCCCTTGAAGGCTTGGATGCTCTTTCTAACAGAAAAGACAAATAATGTAAGGAATAATAAGGTGAAAAAAGGAAATCTAAGATAGGACTATGAACCAGCAAGACTCAGACAGGATTCCAGAAAACCCCCTGAGAATGTGTAATTCTGATAGGGAAGAGGAGGACTGCCTCTAAGGTTCTCTGAACTCCTACATGCTACTGCTATCTCTACAACTAGCATTCACACATGGGTTGTAAGAGGAAAGGGTGCGGGTACACATGTGCAGGCCTTCTGCAGGCTGCATGTACCTCTCTGTGTCCCAAAAACTACAATCAGACAAAAGTCAGGGAAAGATGGTATGGAAAACCAGACTCCCTTCTAGCTCAGACCTTACAGAAAAAGACAAGCAAAGAAAAAATAGAAAACCTAATCTTTAAACTACCCAAAAACTTAAATAAATCCAGGAACCCTAAAGAGTATTATCCCCAGTATGGTCGCCAATTCTATTGTTGGGAAAAACACCCTATGGACTAGAAAACTAGGGTCAGACTTGCATGCATCTTTTGACCGAATAGAAACTACTTTTTTACCTACAACCCAAGATTTAAACCCCTTTTTCACAGTAAATGCATGGAAAAGGACCACCAACCTTATTACCGACATTCGATGTAGATCCTCCGTTTCTCTTCGATTACTTGTTTGTGTTGCTCCTTCCACAGATGACCTGCACTCAAGACAAACAACAACTATGCATGCATGCTACTTCTATACTCAAGGGTTATAAATCAAGAATAAATAAATCAAATCCTAGACAATTCATGCATTGGGATGGGAAAAGTATTATTTTTATTACTGAAAGTGAATCAACTTACAAAAAAGCTGAGACCGGCCACCACTCCTTGAACCTAATCCTGGGCTCCTCTTCTTCTGTCCTTCAACTGCTTTGCATTAAATCTCCTTTGGCATGAGGAAAGGCTAAAGGGTTGAGACAATGGATTATGTAAATGGGCAGAGTTTTTTCGCTATATTTTTTCCTCTTCCAAATGGTACCCGTACCCCTTATTTTATAGACTAGAAGGAGCTAGGGTTTTGGATGAACCCTCGGCCATGCATGGCTGGGAGTTTCAGTTAACTGACCCATATCTTTTTGTTCCGTCAACAACTTTCCTTTTTTCGTGCTTTGTTAGGTACACGCGGGCTGTTGTGAGTCAGCCAGCGTGCACACACGTGTAGTAATGGGTTAGGGCGCATGGGCCTTGACACAAGAGGATTTTCAAAGAGTTGTTCAACAGAATTTTGGCAAAGACGGGATATGAATTGGCCTGATGCCAGGTAAGCATGTGTGGTGCAATTTAGGGTTATAACAGTGGCTACAACCACCTATCCTTGCCCCATCCAACCACCCTGACATATAAGTAGAATGATGGAATGGCTATCACACTATCACTGTGAGATATACTGTTGTAAATCTGTACTAATCAACCTGCACCAAATAACCTGTACCAATAACCTGAACCATGCATCATCCATGCAACAACCTGTACCACAACCTATAATCAAACTGTACCATAAACAAGTGCATCAACCATGCACCAACCTATACCAAACAACCTATAATCAACCTGTATTATAAACAAGTGCAACCAACCATGTACCAAGTATGTACCAATCTATGTGTCAACTACTCATCAACTATGAATCATCAATATGTACCAACATCATCAACTATACATCTCATGTATGTGCCAACTCATCAACTACATGTCTCAACCATGTACCCAACTTGTACTGCAACCAAAATCCCTCGTCAATTTCATCATACAAATATGATTTGTAACTCTGTAATAGATCTGGTGTATATGATCACATACTTGCAAACCTTCCTTAACTTTAACAACAAGAGACTAACATTTTCATCAAACTTTTCTTTAGTCTCAGAAGACTAGTTTTGGATTAGTCAACAACCCTAACTTGAAATAATCATAACTTTGTACCTGTAATGAATAAAGATCTAAAACTGATACACAATTTTCTTCAGTGTGTTTTATGCAATTCCTCAGGTTTCACTACTTGAAACCTCTCATAAAAGGAGTTATAGAAAAAATGGCATACCTTGCTAAATTCTTGATTATTTTAGAAAGCGACCTTGTAGAGCGTGCCTCGCACGGAATATTTGTTGAAATGATCTGAAAATGTTACAAATAACACTACATACTGTACTATAACCAACACATTTGTTCTTAATGAATTTGGATCTATTATGAATAAGTTATTACATTTTTAATGGAAACACCTGTTTTAGACTAGTTTCAGGACTAGCCACAAACCCTATTTTCCACATAGTGTAACTCCAAAAATAAAATGACCCAGTAGTTGAATTTTTTACCACATATACTTGCATATGTTTCCTTAATGGCATATCAATTTTAGGGTCTGAATCATTCTAGAAAAAAAATTATTGCGAAAATGGTGAGATGACCTATAAATAACATACCTTAGAAAGCATCATCAAAAGAATTTATCCTTCCTTGAATTCCAACCTTCTTTTCTTCACCTTCCCTCAGAAATTAGGCTTAGATATCCTTTGGTTACCTCAGAAACCTATAGGTATTCAATATGCTCAAGTGTATCTGAAAGGAGAGAGCCTTGCCTCTTATTTATACTCTCCAAGTAGCTTCCTTAAAAACATCTTCTAGGTCACTTTGCCCGCTTTCCTTATTTTTGGGTTAACCCACTTCTAATTTCTCCATTAAATTTATTATTTAAATAATTTATTATTTAAATAATTTATTTTGTATTCACTTTGAATTATAGTACACTCATCACTTCACTTTATTATTTACCTTCTAAAATCTCTTAAACCACTTTGACTACTTTGACCTTTTGGGACTTCTAGATGACATAAGAGGGCCCTCCAACTTCGTAAGGCCATAACTCTCAAACCGTGAGGATTTATGTGACGTTCCACATACAACCAGAAATGGTATGATAAACACTATCCATCTAGGATAGTTTCACTGACAAATTCACTGACCTTCATCTCATTATTCCACAAATAAGCATGGGTTCTCTAACCATACTTCTAAGATAACTCAATCCGCAAAGCATCTTCCCGTGAGGGCTTTCACCATAAGTGGACCACTTTGGAGTTCATCCATTTCTTCTTATTATCAACCATGAAAAGACAATAACGAGTCATATTTACATAAAACAAACTTGGGTCCATTACCCAAAGCTTTGTGCTACCAGGGTTGACATCAATGACAACCAACCTTAATCAACAACCTTCTCTTACACAAAGAACTTAAGGCTCTCACATAAGTGACATTTCTTCATACACTAGAAGGACTAAATTCCTCACAATGCAAAGCTCTCTCTCTCCAAGGGGCCTAAAGGGGGCCTTCTCCATAATTCTTACATAAGGAATTTATATAGTTTCCCTCCCTCCATAATTCAAGGAGACAAGATCCACAAATTTAGGATCTAAATAACAACTCAAGGAAAAAAATGAGAAAGCATCTCAACCAACCTATGAGACTCGTAACTTCCCCTTGAGACTAGAAAACCACTTGTGATAAAATGAGGAAGAATCACAAACCAACCTATGAGACTCTCATCCTCTTCTTGAGAATATAAAAACTAGTTGTGAGGTGGATTCTCCCATAAAACTAATTTCCCCTTAAAACTAGGAAACTAATTTGTGAGGTGTATTCTCACACAAAACTAATTTTCCTTTCTAAAAATTAAATGAAAAATACATGAGTGATTCCACTCACTTCATTTTTTCAATTTGAATGAAAAATACATGAGCTTCTCACACTCATTTAAAGTATTAATCATTTTTACAATTTAAATGAATCATTTATGAGCATTAATCGTTCCTTTTAAACTTTTTCACCTATCATCAATCAATCATTTTAATGATCTTCTCCATGGTGTGCAAAGTAATGAATCCTTGTGTGGAGATCCTCCTGAATCATACCTCCCTGCAAAAAGCACTTTTGGTCCTCGAAAAGTATAGAGAGAAACTGTGACTTGAATCTCCACAACCAACTTCTAGGAAGAGTCTTACACTTCGTGATGGACTTTCCCATTGCTCTATTTGCATAACAAATGTCTCTGAAAATTCGGACCCTTATTCTCCTTCACCTTTGTACTTCAGAATGAGGATGTCAAAGGAAACACTTGCATCAATTAAAATTTGTAGTTGATTCCTTGATTTGCGTAAAAAATGTCTCTAAAAGGCCACACCCTTCTTCTCCTTCACCTTTTCACTTCAAAATGAGGATGGCGATGCCAACACTTGCATCAATGCAAATATGTAGTTGATAATACATGATCATAATTTTGCAAATTTCAAAGCAATACCATACTTTCCAAGAGTTTATAAAACACTCATGGATGAGTTTACAATTATTTCCAAACAGACCTTAGACAAAAATAATGCCTCTCACTCAACAATGGCTACAAGGCCCCTTACAATGTTGCCAACAATGCTTAGGCATAAAAAAAATTTCCTTCACTCTCATCATCACTTAAGAGTAGCTAATGAAAACCTTTTACATCAATTTCAAAGAAACAATAACATTAAGGAAAATACATCAATTGTGCACTAGTGGTAAAACTCTATGGTTTCAAAATCCCCACTATAACATGTGAAACATATACCAAAGTTTTCAATCTCTCTTGTTTTTTTCATTTTCCACTTTAACATATAGAAAAAATTCCTTGCAAATTTTAGATATTTCTACCCTGCTGCAGTGTCGAAGACCACCAGAATCTACAAACACATTGTATCCTCTTGCAATTCCCAAAAAGAGGAAAAAATCATAAATGCCTGAAACTTACATTGGGTTTCATGCCAAGGCGCTCAACTGGCTACTCAAATCTCAACATACACAACACCAACAAGTCTATCTCGTTATTCTGCAACTTTTGACTGTAAACTCGAACCTATTCTAAAAGGTGAAAATATGACTCGAAAGCATGCCAAGCAATCATGGGCTTGGCCATAGACCTTAAATTATTCTCCCCAAATCACAAAATGCACTGTGCCATTGAATTTGTCACTGTCACTTCTAGACCCCATTGGACTCCTTGCCTCGATCTATGTGCCAAACAGGGTCATACCTCTTGCAATAAATGCACCTCCTGCATTGAAAAACATGCCCATGCGGGCCCGTGCATGATCCCTATCTATTGGAAAAAGAGTGGTTTAAATAAATTTTGGTGGCGAATTTAACAAAGACGCCACATTTGGCATGTTGGTTAGGGAGTTGCTAAGTTTGGCGGAGGTCCGGGGGTCAAACCCATTGGGAAAGTGGTTGTAACATAATTTTAAATATAGTTTTAAAAACTATAACACTCCACCATTAATGTCTAGTACATTGGTTGGTTAGATATCGGCCGATCCGGTAGTCGACCTTTTTAAAATTTTGATTTTTCGGACCCAACCCTGATTGGGCATCCAAGGGGTGCCACATGGCACTTTGTGATTGTTCAGTCAATGCCCAGTCAACAGTCTAGTGGTGGTCCAATCAGCACCACGTTAGTGCCCAGTCAACGTCTAGTCAGTTCCACATCATCCTTCGTACTGCCTTGTCATCCGTATGGATGACACATGGCTCAATTTTACTAGTCCATTTGGACACCTGAAAAGGCCAAATCCATCTTACACGTAGCATCCTCTCGTGATGCCATGTCATCCGTCATACTTCCCAATCAACAACCCAAGTAGTGACACATAATCTACCATACTTCGCAGTCACTCTACCACATCATTTCCATACTGCCACGTCAATAGCCTAGTCAGTGCCATGTCAGCTCTAGACTGTCACGTGGCATCCGTACGGTTGCCATGTGGCACATTTTTACTGGTCCAATTGGACCCCTGAAAGTGCCAAAAAAGTGTGACATGTGGCATCCTCTCATGCTACCACATCAACATGCTAACATTATGCTAACATCAACATTGTACAGAATTTTCCAGATTTGTCTATTTGTTGAAAATTTCAGATGGCCATAAATTTTGCATCCAGAGTCCGTTTGAGGTGTTGTTTGCACCATTGGAAAGATCTCAATGAGATATTTGAATTGGTATTGACTTCATCTCATTATGGGCACTTTGATTTTTGGCCTTTTTTTTTTATACAGAGGAGGATCCACTTAGATCAAGCCTCCAACTGCATAGGCTTTTGCAAGGGCTTCTTGCTTGATGTATGAAAAATCTTGGGGTGAAGCTTCCAACATTTCCTGATCTAGTGACCACTCATTTGGCAGTGAGTGCAATAGTTGCATGACTTCATGTCCTTCTCACCTTCGTTGTAAGGATCTTTCCTCTTCCAATACTTTTCAACACTCTTGTTGTTCCAAGCTTTTCGAAGGGACATTAATTTCCTCTGGAATCTCGTGCTAGATCTATCACTTTCATAAAGTGATGTGTCATCATTTTTCTTAGATGGCATCGGTGATGATCCCGACTCTTTGCTTGAAGAATCCTCTGTTGCTATTGATTTTTAGAATTCTCTTTCACCATACCCCAATCCTACATATCTAGGTCTTCCTTCAACCTCCAATGTTTGAATGATGCCTTGGCCATCAATACCAATACCTCCTCCTTTATACCCCATATTCCTCAACAACTTCAAGACAATTCCCTTGGTGTGCATTTTGAAAACACCAAAAGAAGCATAATCATTAATGAGGGAATGAACTAAACATGGAGAATCATTTACCTCCATTCCTTTTTGTGACACTTGATCATCTTCCTAAAGTTTGTCCAACTACTCCTCCTAGTTGGATGAAGGTGTAGATGAGGCTTATAGGAAACCACCTTGGTTCCCTAGTGTCTAAAGAGCATCCTCTATTATCTGAAAATATGTGCAAGTATCAATATTTTCATAACAAGAACCATAACTGCTATACCTTCCATGACCACAGGTTTGTTTGGTCTTGGAGGGACATTTTGCTTCTCCTGTACCTTCCATAGCTTGTAGCTACAGTCATAGTTTTCTCTTTTCTACTTCAGATTCTTGAAGAAACCTCATCAATTCAGTGTTCTTTTCTTGAATGGTCTGGTTGATTTCTTCAAGCTCACAAATCCATGCTTTCTTCTTTTCCTTTCCCATGTGTTAGAACTTTGTAATTTGCCCAAGGCTATGATGGAAGTCACAGAGGAAACATCAAAACCACTTCGAGTCTTGGATCTATCCCTCCAAGACTCAAAGATGGATCTCTCTGTATGATTTAGCTTGGTTTGGAATAGGATATAAGGCTAGTTATGAGGGGTCGGGGTTTTTGGTTTTTAAATGGTTGGTTTGGGACAACAAGGAGGGCCATTAGGTGAATGGGGTATGTGCTTACATATATGATTAACTCTCAGATATAGATGAATCTCCTACATAGGGAAAGGTAGTGGAAATGTTGGATTGAAATAAGTTTTAATGGTGTGAAATGAGGAAGAAATAGGGGAGGAAAAAAGCTAGGCAAAGGAGAAGTTAAGAATTCCTAAACTGAACTTTTAGAAGAGAAACATAAAGATTATCAAGAACCAGAAGCAGAGTATTTTCTCCAATAAATTTTGCTCTATTACTATCCTTTGACAATAAGAATTTGAAAACAAGTGAAATGATAACCTGAAACACTTAACAGAGAAAGGAAACACCACCAACATCTCAACACAAGAATCCTGATAACAATTTGCTTATTTCTGATTGATCATTTAGAAATTACAGACAAACATCGTCCTGGAAAAACAAACCCATGGTCCAGCCAAGGAAAAAATACACCTCACAGGTCGAACCCCTTTACATTAAAATCCTCTAAATAAATAGGGGATATATCCAACAAGTCGTGTAAGTTAGATTTAACCGCCTTGACCAAAAATAACCACGAATCCCCCAAAATCTGGAACTGTCTGCCATGAAAGACGGGCCTAATTTCTGCAAAAAAGGGGTCTAAATAGACATTTGTTTCTCTTCAAAACTGACACCTGGGAAAAAATTGAAGCCGGTTATTGTAGATGGGTATATGCTGGACAAAACCCTCCTTTGGTTTCGCCAAATTCCGCAAAATCAGGACTATAATGGAAAAATAAAAATATGGAAAAAAGGGCCTCAAAGATGGCTTCGATTTTCCCTGCTCATGGCACCTGTGAAAAAAATGAGAGAGGTTTTTGTTTTTCATCCCATTATGGAGAACAAATCTCTCGGTTTCTTAAAATTCATTTTCGTTTGCCCAGAATCGGCTTCGGAAGATGGCATGCTGAATAGGCAAAAATGGGCGAAAAAT
>ML799683.1:85120-98755 GCA_009831015.1 Picea engelmannii
GGTTTTTAGAAACTACCATCCCATACCCCCCCCCTCTTGTTAAACTTCGGATGGAGAGGGGGGGTCCGAAAAAAATTACACCCATTAATTTGAATTTAGATGGGACGTGATGTATGAAGGTATGCGTGGGGTTTTGGGTGGGTAGACTTAGGATAGTATGTTTTTTTAGTTTTAGTTTTTTAATATTTTTTATTATATGTTTTGTTTACGTTTTTGTTTTGTTATTTTATATTTGCTTTTGTTTTGTTATTTATTAGTTTTATTACTATGTTTTGTTTTAATTTTTATATATTTAATTTATTGTTTGTTTACTATAATTTTTGTTTTAATTTGTTTTATTTAATGTTTGATATATGTATTTTTATATTGCTTTTTATTTTGTTTTTTAATCAATTTAAATTAATCAAACTCTAACTAATTACTAACTTAGATAATTAACTTAATTATTAATTAATTTTAACTAGTTAGTTATCAGCTAGTTTAACCAATTCTAACTATACTAACATTATTGTTTAATCTAATTAACTTATTGTTCTTTTTGTTTATCCTAAGTTTGATTATTCATGGATGGGTGATGGGTGAGAGGTAGTCAATGGGGCAAAAGGACAAGGGAGTGAGGGCACAACATGGATGAAGGATGAAGCAGGGTGATGGGGGATTGAGTGAAATGAATGGAGGGGAGAAACGGGATCAACCGAGCCAGACTTCATCATCATGAGAGAAAATGCCAAATCAACATTCAAAGTATTGAGTTACCTATGATTATAGGTCCCCAACATAGGCTCCACCTGGGGATGGTAGCTCTTTCAGGAGGTGTCAAGAACCACTAAACTCTGAACATGTAGACCGGTGCTTTATTCTTTGGGCCATGGAGTCACTGTAGCTACAATCTTTGAACTGGCTCAGATTTGACTAGACAGTGAACTAGATACTATCAAATGCAAACTTTGCTGGAAATCATACAATACTGAAAAGATGCTCAAATGACTGGGCTTATTCAAAACTGCTACCTACCCTACACTACTGACAATTTCATCATTCTAAATGATACAATAATGCCAATGCAACCAATCAAGTAGTTTTTGACGCCATAGGACTTTTTGACTGCCCGTTAGCACAATGAAAAGCGCAGCTTGACCTTTTGCCCATAGACTCAAAACTGCAAAGTGTAAAGGCCACTGCTGAAAACATATTTGATATTTACCATAGAGACCTCGATAATCTTGAAGAACAAAAGTACTGCCAAAGATAGGTTGAGGCTCTACAGTGAAAAAATTCTCCATATAGGTAGCTATAGGATCAAGGTAGAAATGACATGTTCCTTGATTTTTGGATTCTGCCAAGTGAGCGACATGCTCTGGCACTGTATATATGTTATTTTCATCCTCATGCATTTCCTGACATGGCTACAACTTTTCTGATAGGTTTTGAAATGATTCTTTTGCTGAACACACCCCTTTTGTTGACTATCTTATCATATCCCTATCATAACAACTTTTTATCCCATGGATGGATGATGGAAAATGACTTTGACAACACAGGTCATCCAACCGATCAACTATTGGATCTTGAAAAGACTAATAAGATTGTTGCACTGATTCAAATGAAATTTCCTGACTTTTAATGTATTTAACCTTCAACACTTGTTCAAGAGTCTCCTTCAAAATTTGAAATGAATTAAAGCACAATGGTATAGAGTTCTTTTGGATTAACTCATAATTTGTCTCATGCTCTAAGATTTCATTAGGAATTTCAAAATCAATGTAGGTCAAGGGTTTCGATTCTGGGTTTAGAACAACCTCCATATCCTTAATGGCATCTTCAACTGATTGATCAGAGAAATTTATGTCTTCACTATTTTCAATTGGCCTAGAGTTTCTTTTCAGAAATTGAAAAGATGAGAAACATAAGGGCAAAGTGTTTTCACTTACTCTGAGATTTTCTGCACTTTGATCATTGTTGTCATAATTTCCATGTGCAGATTGATTGTCATATCTGAGCTGTAACTGATATTCTTCCTGCCAACAACATGCTACTGGTTTCTTTGAACAGTCAACCTCTATTTCAGCCTCATGATCATCATCACACTGGTATCAGAGCCTCTCTGCGTCAGAGTGGTATCAGATCCAGAATCTTGCTTGTATATTTCAGGCAAGAGAGGCAGGAGATAAAGAGCACTTTGATATGCATCAAGTGGTATCAGAGTGGGAATCTGTTTGTATATTGTAGACAGAGGAGCAGAAGAAGACAGAGCGTTGGAGACTCTGTAATGATTGTTTGCAAGTAGGCAGCAATCAAAGAGATAGTCAGCAGGACTATGAGGAGATGAAGTTGGACACACTCAAGATGCAGAGTGACAGTAGCAGATCTGTCAGGGAAGCATATGGACATAGAAAAATGGCTACTGAAGGCCATAGGAAGAAAAGCAAGGCAGAAAATCTTGCAGAGGAAGCATAAATGGATAGAGAGCTCGCTGACATAAAGCGAGAGATGGAGGAGCTCTAAATGAAGATGCGACAGAATAAAAAGCCAAGATGGGTATATGAATGGCCCATGCAGAAGCTGAAGGTGAAATGGCTAGTTAGAGAGCTGATGGTCATGAGACAGTGCAGGCTGTTGAGAAATTGGTTGAGGTATGCTAAAAACCTCAAGGCCACAGAGGAAGAGATGATTTGTCACTGTTGGCCAGAGACTGGGAAAGGTCTCAATGATTGGGATGATGAAGAGGATGAATTGGGGTCATCTGAGGATCTCAAGAACTGCCAGGAGGGCAATGGAAGCGTATTCAACTGACAGGTGGGCAGAGATGAACATTTGAGACCATCTGGAGGTCTCATGGAGAGTTCAATTCAGCAAGGGTTGTTGATGAAGATGGGTTCGGTTGATCTCATAATCTGCCAGGGAAGCAGTGGAAGCATCCCATATTGCCAGGTGGGCAGGGATGAGCAGATGAATTTGGATCAACTAGAAAAGATGACAGGGCAGATGAGACTATTTGAGGGTCTCATAAATTCAGAGATGGAAAAGGATCAGCAGGTGCAGCTGACAAAAGAGGAGGAAGGTCAGGATGATCTTTTGATGATTGGGGGAATTGGGATATTCCTACCATCTACCTAGAAGGAGGCAGAAAATTATGTTGTGGATGATACAACAATAGCAGGGGAACATTCACAACTGATGATGACTGTCAAAAGGAAATTGGAGCAGACTTTGGGAGCTTCCTAAGAGGACAAATAAGAGAGTGAGCATTCCGAGGAATGGCTCAATGTATTCATCACTGAAGCTGAAGAGACTGCAACAGGGGAGTTTGCAGCAGCAGATGAAGAAGGTGAGAATTCTGAGGAATGGCTCATTACTTTCAGCCAGGAAGCTGAGAGAGCTACAGCATTTGAGATGACAGCAAAAGAAACAGAAAGAGGAAACGAGCATTCCGAGGAATGGCTCGACATATTCAGCATTGAAGCTGAAGAGACTGCAACATGGGAGGTTGCAGAAGTAGAGGAAGAAGGAGCAGACAACATTTGCTTTGCTGATCTGTGGGAGCAGGTTGAAGCCCTGGAGGAGAAGGTAAAAGTGTAGGGCATGCACATCCAACAGGTGAAGTTGGAAATGGATGAGGAAGGCATGGGAGATCAAGATGATCTGCCCAATGACCAAAAATTTTTGCAGCTGAGGAGACTGCAAAAGCAGAGCCAGCCACTGGAGCAGCTGGACAAAGTGATCGAGAAAATCGGGGAGCTGATGATGAGATCAGCACAGACTACCAGCGAAGAGAAGCTGAGTAGAGAAAAGGCAGCAGCAGCAGCAGCATAGCGGAAGCAACAACAGTAGTAGCAGAATGGAGCGGATGAACAGCTCCAAAGATTTATCTGGGATTCTGGAGGATTTCCAAACAGCTACAGGGGAAGCTCATGAGCAGGAGCTCATGATTTTTGCAGCTGAGGAGTATGATGTAGGAGCATCTCTCCACGCAGCCATCCAGCCAGCCAGCCATGTCAGCACGTGTGCATTTAAAGCGAGAAGAGAGGCGCAGCCTCATTTGAATTTGAAATGAATGTAATTAAATGCTTAGGTTGGTGAGCCATAGAAGTCGTGACTTTGAGCAGGTGTTAGGTAGGATCAACTTTAATGCCAGTAATGGTTGAGATCTAGATCCGATTCTAGACTAGACAACCATTGAATGTAATTTATTAGAGTGGGTGAACCTGGAGGGAAGCGTTCGATGAACCCCTCAGGTAAAAGAGATTTTTAGATCTCATTTTGAGTGTGTGGTGGTAGAGTAGAGAAGAGCTGGAGAGAGCTCTAGAACACCATTGTAAAGATACATACATTGTTTCCATTTATTAATATAAACAGAGCAGTTTTTCCTGCATATTCTATGTATATGGGTGTCTGTGTGTGTTCCCTATGTATGTTGTGAATGTATGATTGTTGATGCATTCTGTAGGAGTTTGTTTGATTTCAGGTAAGGGTCTTTGAGGCTTCATGCCAGGAGGGTATGACAGGACGCTGAGGGTTCTGAGAGCTGGTGCACTGAGGATGCACTTCTGAACTCTGAGGGGTCAGACAAAGACAATTTGAGGCACAGAGACTGAGGTCAACAACTCAGGAGGAAGACCTCAAGGTTGCTGAATACCTTGGAGGAAAGGCTATGTAGCTGAAACAAAGTTGCAGACAGAACTTTGCTATAAGTTCTGTGGAGCTCTGCCAGGTGGGCATTGAGCATAAGCATGAGGTGCTAGAAGAAGAACTCTATTGAGAGTGAAGGAGACAAAATCTCTGAGGAGTTCTGTAAGAGCTCTGCCAGGTGGGAATTGAGCACAAGTACAAGGAGTGCACAGAGAATAACTCCATTGTGAGTTCAGACAGGAAGACCAGAATCACTGAGGATTATGAGGGCTCTGCCAAGTGGGCATTGAGTGTGTGTACAAGAGTGCACAGAAGAAGAACTCTGTTGAGAGTTTGAAGATAGGAGACAGAATCACTAAGGATTCTGTAGAGCTCTGCCAAGTGGGCATTGAGCGTGTGTACAAGAGTACACAAAGGAAGGAACTCTACTGAGAGTTCATAAGAGATAGAATCACTGGAGATTCTGTGGGAGCTCTGCCAGGAGGGCTTTGAGTAGGTGCAAAGGGTGCACAGAGGGAACCCAGAACTACTGAATGTTCTATGGAAAAGATACCCCACGAGGAGGGCATTGAGAAAGTGTGCAAGTAGGCACAACAGAGTAAAGAACTCTTTGAGTTCGGGAAGTTAGAGGAAAGGTCCACTGAGGGAACTTTCACTGGGTTGCCGAATACCCAGAAGTACTCAAGAAGAGGCTTGAGCAGAAGGATATCCAGGAGGGCATCCATTTCATTCTCTATCTGTGGGATAAGGAAGAGGACAAAATCCCAAGGGGTTTGAGTGTTTGTGAAAGCTCAGAAGAGATATCACATTGGGTGCATGAAAAGACTCTGCAGGAGTGCAGACGTCAGAATCCTTTAAGGATCCAAGAAGAACCAGCTCAGAAGGAACAACTCTTTTACGCGTATCAACGAGGCTTGAAATCTAGGAGCTCACAGAGAAGAAAGATAGCAAAGGTCGAGGCCTTTGGAACCTTGGAATTCCTCCCAAGTCAGGATGAAAATACAAGGAGGCTCTAGTGAGAGCATAACAAGCTGTTGGATTGGCAGCTAGAGAGATCTGGACCGTTGAGGAGATTTACGTCCAGGAGAAATCCACAGCGGGTAGAAACAGTGATAGAATATAGACCATTCTTTTGGGAGTCGATGTGTGTCATGAGATTACCCATCTCTGGAACTCGGGCACCGGAGGTTGGAAGAGGAAGTCATTCGACTTCACGAGTGGTGAGGAGGCGAGAGCTCCGAGTTGTGGGGCCTAGCTGACGCCATCTTGGGATATCAACACTCGAGAATGAGGTGGGGCCACAGGAGTTGACAAGTGGACAGGTGGCACCTCACACCTCGGTATCTCGTGAGTAGAAGGGATGGAAATTTGGTGTTAGAAGTCGCGAAGCACGAGGTCGCGAGGACACGAAGTGGCGAGAGGATCAGGACCGCCCATTTAATAGGATGCGTGGAAAAGATCAGGGAGATCTCACGAACTCGAGAGTTCTCCAATTGAGAACCCAAGTGTTGGGTAGTCTAAGTCGTGAGGAGCAAGGACGTGAAGCGACGAAGGAGCGAGAGGATTGGGACCATCCATTGAAGAGGACGCGTGTCAGAGATCAAGGGATCTCGCGAACTCGGGAGTTCGCAGGGTAACGGCCCAAGCATTGGGTACCCCGAGTCACGAGGACGCAAGGCGCAAGAAGGAGGATAACCGTTGGATCCGGATTGTGGGAGGACCGTTGGATCCGCATGTGGGATCGTGCATCGGAACCTTGAGAGAAAAGACTCAAGGGTTTGGCCGTGAGGATCGCGATATTGCGAGGAGCGAGATTTCGACCGTTGGAAGATAGGTGGCCATAGCGAATCTAGTGAGTGGAATACAGGTGGCATGAAGACCTCGGGATCTCTTCACGAGAAGTTCCAAAGTATTGGCGAGACAAAGGAACGCTGAAAAGTCAACTCTCATGCGTCTCGGCACTTCGACACATCGGGTGTCGAGAATTGGAAAATCAAGGGTTGGATATAGCAAGTCGTTAGGTCGCGAAGGAGGTAGGGCCACGGATACGGGAGTAGTGGTCATATGGGGGAAGCTTAGCAGGAGGGCTAGCGCATAGGAGCTGAGAGCTCATCGGTAATTCGGGGATCGGGGATCCACGAGGACAAAGGTTTGTGACAGCGGAAAGTCGAAACCCCAAAGCCTGATAACAGTTTCCTGTGGGGAAATTGTTCACGGTCAGGTGCAGAGACCGTGTAGGTGAATGAAGGACCTATGGATTGGGTCATGTTTTGGTAGAGATTCCCGAGGGAATCCAAAGAGATAATTCAGCTCAACTGAAGGGATTTGTAATCGATCCTGTGAGCAAGAGGTCAGGTGAAGAGACCCTGCGGGGTGATACGAAGGACCTCTCTGTGTCAGATTAGTATCAGAGCCAGAATATTGCTTGTATGTTTCAGGCAAGAGAGGAAGGAGATAAAGAGCACTCTGATACACATCAAGTGGTATCAGAGCGGGAATCTGTTTGTATATTACAGATAGAGGAGCAGAAGAAGATAGAGCGTTGGAGACTCTGTAATGATTGTTTGCATGTAGGCAGTAATCAAGGAGATAGTCAGGAGGACTATGAGGAGATGAAGCTGGACACACTCAAGATGTAGAGTGACAGTAGTAGATCTGTCAGGGAGGCAGATAGACATAGAAAAATAGCTACTTAAGGCCGTAGGAAGAAAAGCAAGGCAGAAAAGCTTGCAGAGGAAGCAGAAATGGATAGAGAGCTCGCTGACATAAAGCGAGAGATGGAGGAGCTCGAAATGAAGATGCGACAGAATAAAAATCCAAGATGGGTATATGAATGGTCCATGCAGAAGTCGAAGGTGAAATGGCCAGTCAGAGAGCTGATGGTCATGAGACAGTGCAGGCTGTTGAGAAAGTGGTTGAGGTATGTTGAAAACCTCAAGGCCACAGAGGAAGAGATGATTTGTCACTGTTGGCCAAAGACTAGGAAAGGTCTTGATGATTGGGATGATGAAGAGGATGAATTGGGGTCATCTGAGGATCTCAAGAACTGCTAGGAGGGCAGCGGAAGCGTATTGAACTGCCAGGTGAGCAGAGATGAAAATTTGAGACCATCTGAAGGTCTCATGGAGAGTTCAATTCAGCAAGGGTTGTTAATGAAGATGGGGTCGATTGATCTCATAATCTACCAGGGAAGCAGCGAAAGCATCCCATATTTCCAGGTGGGCAGGGATGAGCAGATGAATTTGGATCAACTAGAAAAGCTGACAGAGAAGATGAGACTGTTTGAGGGTCTCATAAATTTAGAGATGGAAAAGGATCAGCAGGTGCAGCTGACAAAAGAGGAGGAAGGTCAGGATAATCTTTTGATGATTGGGGGAATTGGGATATTCCTACCATCTGCCCAGATAGAGGCAGAAAATTCTGTTGCGGATGATACAACAACAGCAGGGGAACAGTCACAATTGATGATGACTGTCAAAAGGAAATTGGAGCAGACTTTGGGAGCTGCCCAAGAGGACAAATAAGAGAGTGAGCATTCCAAGAAATGGCTCAACGTATTCAGCACTGAAGCTGAAGAGACTACAACAGGGGAGTTTGCAGCAACAGATGAAGAAGGTGAGCATTCTGAGGAATGGTTCATTACTTTCAGCCAGGAAGCTGAGAGAGCTGCAGCATTTGAGCTGACAACAAAAGAAACAGAAGGAGGAAATGAGCATTCCGAGGAATGGCTCGACATATTCAGCATTGAAGCTGAAGAGACTGCAACATGGGAGGTTGCATAAGCAGGGGAAGAAGGAGCAGACAACATTTTCTTTGCTGATCTATGGGAGCAGGTTGAAGCCCTGGAGGAGAGGGTAAAAGTGCGGGGCATGCACATCCAACAGGTGAAGTTGGAAATGGATGAGGAAGACATGAGAGATCAAGATGATCTGCCCAATGGACAAAAATTTTTGCAGCTGAGGAAACTGCAAAAGTAGAGCCAACCACTGGAGCAGCTGGACGAAGTGATCGAGAAAATCAGGGAGCTGATGATGAGATCAGCATAGACTACCAGCGAAGAGAAGATGAGTAAAGAAAAGGCAGTAGCAGCAGCAGCACAGTGGAAGCAGCAGCAGAATGGAGCGGATGAACAGCTCCAAAGACTTATTTGGGATTCAGGAGGATTTCCAAACAGCTATAGGGGAAGCTCATGAGTAGGAGCTCATGATTTTTGCAGCTGAGGAGTATGATGTAGGAGCATCTCTCCACGCAGACAGCCAGCCAGCCAGCCACGTCAGCGTGCGTGCATTTAAAGCGATAAGAGAGGCACAACCTCATTTGAATTTGAAATGAATGTAATTAAATGCTTAGGCTGGTGAGCCATAGAAGCCGTGCCTTTGAGAAAGAGTTAGGTAGGATCGGATTTAATGCCAGGAATGGTTGAGATCTAGATCCGATTCTGGACTAGACAACCATTGAATGTAATTTATTAGAGTAGGTGAACCTGGAGGGAAGCACTCGATGAGCCCCTCAGGTAAAAGAGATTTTTAGGTCTCATTTTGAGTGTGTGGTGATAGAGTAGAGAAGAGCCGGAGAGAGCTCTGGAACACCATTGTAAAGATACAGGGATTGTTTCCATTTATTAATATAAACAGAGTAGTTTTTCCTGCATATTCTATGTATATGGGTGTCTGTGTGTGTTCCCTATGTATGTTGTGAATGTATGATTGTTGATGCATTCTGCAGGAGTTTGTTTGATTTCAAGTAAGGGTGTTTGAGGCTTCATGCCAGGAGGGTATGACAGGACGCTGAGGGTTTTGAGAGCCGGTGCACTAAGGATGCACTTCTGAACTCTGAGGGATCAGAAAAAGACTTGCTGAGGCACAGAGACTGAGGTCAACAACTCAGGAGGAAGACCTCAAGGTTTTTGAATACCTTGGAGGCAAGGCTGTGTAGCTAAAACACAGTTGTAGACAGAACTTTGTTGTAAGTTCTATGGAGCTCTGCCAGGTGGGCATCGAGCGTAAGCACGAGGTGCTGGAGGAAGAACTCTGTTGAGAGTGAAGGAGATAGAAGCTCTGAGGAGTTTTGTAAGAGATCTTCCAGGTGGGCATTGAGCACAAGTGCAAGGAGTGCACAGAGAAGAACTCCATTGTGAGTTCAGACAGGAATACTAGAATCGCTGAGGATTCTGAGGGCTTTGCCAAGTGGGAATTGATCATTTGTATAGGAGTGCACAGAAGAAGAACTTTGTTGAGAGTTTGAAGATAGGAGACAAAATCACTGAGGATTCTGTTGAGCTCTTCCAAGAGAGCATTGAGCTTGTGTACAGGAGTACACAAAGGAAGGAACTCTGTTGAGAGTTCAGAAGAGACAGAATCACTAGAGATTCTGTGGGAGCTCTGCCAGGAGGGTTTTGAGTAGGTGCAAAGGGTGCACAGAGGGAACCCAGAACTACTGAATGTTCTATGGAGAAGATACCCCGCTAGGAGGGTGTTGAGAAAGTGTGCAAGCACGCACAATAGAGGAAAGAACTCTTTGAGTTCGGGAAGTTAGAGGAAAGGTCCACTGAGGGAACTTTCACTGGGTTTCCGAATACCTAGAAGTACTCAAGAAGAGGCTTGAGCAGAAGGATAGCCAGGAGGGCATCCATTTCATTCTCCGTTTGTGGGAGAAGGAAGAGGAAAAAATCCCAAGGGGTCTGAGTATTTGTGAAATCTCAGAAGAGATAGCACGTTGGGTGCATGAAAAGACTCTACAGGAGCGCATACGTCGGAATCCTTTAAGGATCCGAGAAGAACCATCTCAGAAGGAACAACGCTTTTACACGTATCGACGAGGCTTGAAATCGAGGAGCTCGCAGAGAAGAAAGACAGGAAAGGTCGAGGCCTTTGGAACCTTGGAATTCCTCCCAAGGCAGGATGAAAATACAAGGAGGCTCTGGTGAGAGCACAACAAGACGTTGGATTGGCAGCTAGAGAGATCTAGACCGTTGAGGAGATTTACATCCAGGAGAAATCCACAGTGGGTAGAAACAGTGATAGAATCTAGACCATTCGTTTGGGAGCGGATGCGTGTCACGAGATTACCCATCTCGGGAACTCAGGCACTGGAGTTTGGAAGAGGAAGTCATTCGACTTCATGAGTGGCGAGGAGGCGAGAGCTTTGAGTTGTGGGGCCTAGCTGACGTCATCTTAGGATATCAACACTCGAGAACGAGGTGGGGCCACATGAGTCGGCAAGTGGACAGGTGGCACCTCGCACCTTGGGAGCTCGTGAGTAGAAGGGCTGAAAATTTGGTGTTAGAAGTCGCGAAGCACGAGGTCATGAGGACACGAAGTGGCGAGAGGATCAGAACCGCCCATTTAATAGGACGCGTGACAGAGATCAGGGAGATCTCGTGAACTCGGGAGTTCACCGATTGAGAACCCAAGTGTTGGGTAGTCTAAGTCGTGAGGTGCGAGGATGTGAAGTGGTGAAGGAGCGAGAGGATTGGGACCGTCCATTGAAGAGGACGCATGTCAGAGATCGAGGGATCTCGCGAACTCGGGAGTTCGCAGGGTAACAACCCGAGCATTGGGTACCCCGATTCACGAGCATGCGAGGCATGAGAAGGAGGATAACCGTTGGATCTAGATTGCAGGAGGACCGATGGATCCGCACGTGGGATTGTGCATCGGAACCTCGAGGGAAAAGACTCGAGGGTTTGGCCGCGAGGATCGCGATATTGCGAGGAGCGAGATTTCGACCGTTAAAGGACAGGTGGCCATAGTGAAGCCGGTGAGTGGAATATAGGTGGCATGAATACCTCGGGATCTCGTCGTGAGAAGTCCCGAAGTATTGGCGAGACAAAGGAACGCTGAAAAGTCAACTCTCGTGCGTCTCGGCACTTCAGCACATCGGGTGTCGAGAGTTGGAAAATCAAGGGTTGGATATAGCGAGTCGCGAGGTCGCGAAGGAGGTAAGGCCACGGATATGGGAGTAGTGGTCAAATGGGGGAAGCTTAGTAGGAGGGCTAGTGCATAAGAGCCGAGAGCTCATAGGTAATTCGGGGATCGGGGATCCATGAGGACAGAGGTTTGTGACAGCAGAAAGTCTGAAACCCTGAAGCCCGATAACAGTTTCCTGTGGGGAAATTGTTCATGGTCGGGTGCAGAGACCATGCAGGTGAATGAAGGACCTGTGGATTGGGTCATGTTTTGGTAGAGATTCCTGAGGGAATCCAAAGAGCTAATTCAACTCAACTGAAGGGATTTTTAATCGATCCTGTGAGAAAGAGGTCAGGTGAAGAGACCCTGCGGGGTGATACGAAGGACCTCTCTGCGTCATTATGTCTCACTAGGGTTTTTACAGGTAAATCTGGGATGTGCACAGGTGTATGAGTATGTACATAATATACAATTTGGGATTTAGTCTCTTGAGGCTCTTCAGGTTGAAGATGATCATCCTGAATTTCAACAATATACTCTAGACCAGGATCATGATAAGAGAGAAAGTAATTGCAGATGAAACCAATAATATCATGAATAGAATTCAAGCTTGAGTACCTGGTCTTTCTAGGCTGCTTGGCCATGCTTTAGGTTCTTCCTCCAGTGGAGTCTTTGAGTTGGCATTGTCTGGAGCTGATTAGAGTCGCCAGGTGAATGATCTCAACCTTCTTGTGTCTGGTCACTGTCCACCATCAGTGATCATATCTGGAGCTTTGAAGTGTACTACTGGGGAGAGTTCACCATTATGGTCGCCATTCTGCTAGCACTCTGCAATTTTCCCAAGGTTGTGATGGCAGTCACATAGGCAACATCAAAACCAGTTCGAGTCTTGGATCTATCCCTCCAAGACTCAGAGAGGGATCTCTCTGTATGATTTAGCTTGGTTTGGAATAGGATACTAGGCTAGTTATGAGGGGTCGGGGTTTTGGGTTTTTAAATGGTTGGTTTGGGACAACAAGGAGGGACATTGGACAAATGGGGTCTGTGCTTACATATATGATTAACTCTCAGATCTAGACGAATCTCATACACAGGGCAAGGTAGTGGAAATGTTGTATTGAAATAAGTTTTAATGGTGTGAAATGAGGAAGAAATAGGGGAGGAAAAAATCCAGGCAAAGGAGAAGTTAAGAATTCCTAAACTGAACTTTTAGAAGAGAAACATAAAGATTATCAAGAACCAGAAGTAGAGTATTTTCTCTAATAAATTCTTCTCTATTACTATCCTTTGACAATAAGAATTTGAAAATAGGTGAAATGATAACCTGAAACACTTAACAAAGAAAGTAAATGCCACCAACATCTCGACACAAGAATCCTGATAATAGTTTTCTTATTTCTGATTGATCATTTAAAGATTACAGACAAACATCCTCCTTGAAAAACAAACCCATGGTCCAACCAAGGAAAAAATACACCTCATAGGTCGAATCCCTTTACATTAAAATCCTCTAAATAAATAGGGGATATATCCAACAAGTCATGTAAGTTATATTTAACCACCTCAGTGAAAAATAGCCACGAATCCCCAAAAATATGAAACTGTCCGCCATGAAAGACGAGCCTAATTTCTGCAAAAAAGGGGTTCGAACAGACATTTGTTTCTCTTCAACGCTGACACCTGAGAAAAAAATGAAGGAGGTTATTGTATATGGGTATATTTTGGACAAAAACCTCCTTGAGTTTCACCAAATTTGCCTCCATATGGCCGTAACAGCTCCCGCAAAATCAAGACTGTAACGGAAAAATGAAAATATGGAAAAAGGGGCCTCGAAGATGGCTTCGATTCTCCCTGCTCATGGAACCTGTGAAAACACGGAGAGAGGTTTTTGTTCTTCATCCAATTATGGAGAAAAATTTCTCTCAATTTATTAAAGTTCATTTTCGTTCGCCCAGAATCAACTTTGGAAGATGGCATGTTGAACAGGCAAAAATGGGCGAAAAATGAGAAAAGTAGTTTTTTTGGGATGGGTGGTATTCTGGACCCCCCTTGAGGTGGTAAGAGGTTTTGGGGGGGGGGTCCACTGGCCTGTGGGGGA
>ML799683.1:106608-126016 GCA_009831015.1 Picea engelmannii
TGTGGATCTCCAAGGAAAATTCATTTTTTGATGGTTGGGATCCTTTTTCTCCCTTGGCACGCATCCCATAAGCCTCACACTAATATTTTGTGTGATCCCAACATTTCCCACACCAATCTACACCCTAGATCTATGATCTAAACCCTAGATTGTGTGCCCTAGCCTTGAGATGTACTCTTATGCTTGGTGGTGGACACTTGTCATTGATCCAAGAGAGGTAGGTTTGCCTCTCCAAGTATAAATAGATCCCTTTACTCACTCCCAACACACCATATTTTGAGCTAATGTTATGCTACTTGATTTCTCACACACTCTCTCTCTTTTATTGTTCCATCATTTCCATTCTTTGGCTCTTAGGGTTTTGGAGCAAGTATCTCTCCAAGATCCACTTTCTTGAGTAATAATAAAGGAGAAACTTTGGAGAATTTTGGGAAGAGCTACAAGTGTTTTGGTTCTTACAACACATGATGTAACATTGTTTTGGTTTAATATGATGGATGCATAGGTAGATCTTAGGTAAAGTATTTTATTTGAGTAGATCTTGCAAAGAGTAGTCTTGTAGATCTATATATGTTGGTTAGCTAGATAAGGTGCAAGTATTTCATCTTGTTATCTTAACCATCCATATTATCTATTGTATGCATGCCATTGTGTTAGATCTTGTAGGTTGGCTTCAAGGGTTTCATTTGGAATGCCTTAAAGAAAAGTATTTCATTGAGACTCACATAAACTCCATTCCTTTCTCACTCTTGCTCTTCTTCTATATTGTTGTTCATTTCCACAGACATTTCAGCTAGTTTAACTTAGAAAGATAGGTCTTTTTTATCAAATATTACAAATTTATCTTAAGAAAAAAAATTTCCCTAAAAAGGAAAAAAAATTTCTTCACTCTTTTGGTTGTGTGTAGCATTTGCAGTAAGGATACCTTGCTGGTTTTTGTAGGTTCAGATCTGGTTGAGAGGGGTTTTGGCTACCCAAAGACATCCACACAACACTCAAAGACCCCCCAAAGGGATTGGTAGATATTTCTCAACCTCCTTCTTCAATTTTTAAATATTCTTGTTCATTTCTTCTCTTTTTTCTTACTTTTGGTGGCTCATAGTTGTGGGAGAAGGAGTGGTATGACATCCTCCCACGTGTGAGCCTTGGGGTAGCTAGGTCTTAGCATAGATCTTTCCTTTTTGCATTTTTCTTGCCCTTTTTAGCCTAGGACGTGAGGTTTGGGGTTTGCTTGGTTTGCTTGTTTGTTGGCTTGCTTCTTATCTTTCTCCTTGTTCCTTTCTCTTTCATGCTTGCCTCTCTCTTTCTCTCAAAATTTCCTAAAGATTAAGCAAGCTAATTAATTGTCTACCTATTGGGAGAGGAATACCCCAAACGACAAGGTTAGGGTTTTAATATGTGATTGTGATATAAGTGCTTAATGTTCTAAAATATTCTAGATCTAGATATCATACATGGTTAATCCTTAGCTTAAGCCTATTGGGCATAATAACTTAACTAGATCTATTTGCATGCTTAAAGTTTTTCAATGTTTAATATTTCTCTTAGATGCTTAGATCTAAAATCCTAAATGTTTAAATGCTTCAATAAGTGAATGATGTTTTTCTTTATTGCTATGATCTATTAAGGCCATTTGCCACATGCTTGAAGTGATCTCATCGATAAGTTGATAGTGTAGGTAAACACTTAAATCTTTTTCTTTCTCACACTTAATGCACATATATAAATTCTCTTAATCATAAGATAAGTCTGATTGTCCTTCATTTCTTGGTTGGCAAGTTGTTCTTGCCCTTTGTTATTTCTTCCTTTACTTTGCAAGCTATCTATTTGTGCATCTAGTGATTCTCTCACATAGAATATGTGTGTTAATGCCCTTTCATTTATAATCTTAAGCAACACATTTTAGGCTGAAGTGAGTTTCGGCCAAGTCACTAAATCACATCTTAAAAGTGTCATAAAATCCTTAAAACACTCTAAAACACTCCTAAAAGTCGACCTAATTCATATTGTAACTTAATAGACTCTTTAGGGTACCTTATACCACCATCTTCACCATCTAAAATGGGGATTGATGGGAAAAGAAAGGTGATTAGGCCGGGGACGGTCTCGTGGTGCAGAGCATCCTTTCTATAAGAACTCAATCTTTTGGGCTGACCTGCGAAGCTAGGGTAGGCCTTGTTGCCATACTTCTTGAGAATCCAACAGTCATTTGGAAATAGGAGGAGGAGGCTTTGGTGAAATCTTAATAAAGGTAACTAAAACTTGACCATCTTAAGAAACCTTAATAATCCAACTTGGGGCTTAATCTAATAAATACTTTGAGTGTTTAATAACTAAGAGTGGGTATCATTCATCTTCATAATACTTTTGCTTAAAACTCTTAACTCTTATTTGTTGATGTATTGATGATGATCTCATAAATGTAATATGATTCTTTGATCTTCTTGTAACCTACGCACGATTCATTAAAGTGGTTGGCTTGTTTGATGTATTTTAACATTCTTTACTTGTAAATCTTGTACTTAATTTTTGATTTAACTATTCTTTTGTATAACTTGTAATCATACTTGTAACGAATCACCCTATAACTTTAGTTGACCCCTTGCCCGATCTTAGGCACTAGTTTTAGTTTCCGTAGGAAAAGGTCTTGCTTAACATACTAACCTTTGCATCTTGCATTGTTTCTTGTGCATCTTAGGATTAGAATCCCCCCAAGCCTTAACAAATTTAAAATAACTCCTAGAACTTAACTCTAAAACTAATATAGAAACTAGGGACTAGCCCCCTTGGCTTCCCTAGGAGTGAGCCTAGACGGAAGAGGTTCCAGTCAAAGTGATAGTGTGGGATGTGAACCTAGGCATTGTGCTTCCAAGGACACACTAAGTGAGCTGGACTTAGCTCACGTTTACAAGTGTGTATTAGGACAACAACATATTTGGCATCGTTGTTGGGGATAAGTCATTTATCCTTGGTCAAAATGACTTAACTTGATTCTTTAAGAACTAAATATTAAAAATTTTAGGCCTTAAAATTTTTTGAACCTGTGATTGGTTAGCTTTGTGTGATTCTTGTCTAAGTGGCAACTCCATTGAGCAAATCTAGCAAGTATACTACTAGGATCACTTCACAAGGAGTGGTTTATTATTTTCCCGACCTTGAAAAGGTTTATAGGAGGAGGCTAAACCGCTTGGTTCCTAGGAGACTACTTGAAAGTCTTAGGGAGGAAGCACTCAACGATATCCAATTCTTGTTCCAAACTAATAATCAGCCAACTATTAATAATCCCACTAATAATCCTAACGTAACGATGACTTCCTATTTGAGTCCTTTGAACCTTGCAGCAATTCAAGGTTCCCCTCATGATGTTTCTAAGAAATCCATTGATAAGTTGCCCATCTTCCATGGGAATGATGCTATAAGTGTCAGGTCCCACATCGCAAGTTTTGACAAGTGTTTATTAAAGTATTTTAAAGGTCATAACGAAGAAGATGTGAAGATGAGATTGTTTGTCTTTTCTTTAGAAGGAGATGTTGGCAAGTGGTTTTTTGATTTTCCTGCAAACAAGTTTGCCACCCTTAATGCAATATTGGATGAATTTAGGAAGCGATGGGGTGACCAACAGGATCATAGATTTCAGATGGGTTCTCTAACCACTAGTTAGAAGAAAGAAAATGAAACTATGTTAGAATTTAACACTAAGTTTGATAGCGTGGTAAAGGGCCTTAATCAAGATGTTAAGCCTCTGAATGTTGCAATTTTGATTTACTATATAGAGGCTTTTGAAGGTGAAATAAGATATGCCTTAAGGGATAAGGATCCTAAAAGTTTACCAACATCACAAGAAACAACTATAAGGATTGAACAGAATATGCTTGAGGCTAGGAAGTCTAATATTCCTGGTTTTACTAGAGGGTGTTCTTCCCAACCTTATGAGGATAAGAAAAAGAATGTTGGAAATCAGAAACCCTCTAACGATGGCATGAAGGAACTTACTCAATTGATTAAACAAATGGAAATTAATCATGCCAATCAGATCAAGCAAGTGGAAATTAACCATGCAAATCAGATCAAGCAAATGGAGGTCAACCAAGTGAATCAAAATGTTGTCATTCGGAATAGGTTGATAACCATAGAAATGGGTCAAGCTAGTAGGACCCCACATAGGCCAAATGAAAAGTGGCCTAATAAGTTCCCTCCCCAATATCAAAGGCCATTGAATCCATTGGAATCCACTAATTGGGTTGATTGGCAAGTTATTCATTATTGCAGACCTTGTGAGCAATTTCATGATGAATCAACTTGCCAAGTTTTCCTTCAGTTTTATGATGAGGAAGGACCTTATGGATCTTCAAATGAACAAGTTAATATGTTTTTTCATGAGTTAAATGATGGCATGTATGATTGGATAGATTCTGATGAACCTAATGGGGGAGTAGAACACATGATTTGCATGGATGATGTTATGGTGGATAAGGGAACATAAATGTTTGGTCCTAAGCTGACTCCACAACAAATAGCTGAAATGGATAAATTTAAAGGCATTACCTATCAAAGGAATGGGAACAAAAGTCAAGATAAGAACCAAGAAATCATTCCCAACGGAGCTTCAAACCCCCCTAAGTCAAATGTGTATGCAAATTCAGAATTAAGTATTGACATAGGAGGATGGTTAAGTAATGCGAAGATGTTGGTGCCTGTGTCCGAAATAATGAAGATCCCTTCTCAGTGGGAAAAATTGTTCAAATCCATAGATTGTCCTTCTTAGAAAAGTGTTGACATTTTTCCAAAAGCAGTTTATCAAGATGCACCTGTTATTCTGCAAAATATGGATAGGGGAAACAAAGAGAATAAACCTTTCTTCCTATCCTTGCTCATGAATAATTTTATTCTTCATAATTGTATGCTAGATTCAGGAGCTACCTCAAATGTTATGACTAAGAAATTAATGGAACAATTGAACTTAATAATATCTAGGCCTTATCATAACATTTGTGATATGGATAGCACGACAATTGAGGTGCATGTTTTGATTAAGGGGTTACAAGTACACTTATCTACATTCTCGGATATCATGATTGAAATGGACATTGTTGTAGTTGATGTGCTAGATACTTAGGGTATGTTACTAAGTAGAAAGACAGCTGCAGACTTAGGTGGTATCTTACAAATGGACTTAACTTATACCACCATTCCAACTCCAAATGGGTTAGAGTTTAAATTGAATAGAGAGTTGGAAAGAAAATATCATGTGGAAGATCCTAGGAAAAAGGAGAATCAGATTGTTTTTTGGGAAGTAGAAATGGGGTGTTATGAGATAGAACATACTCCAGCCTTTACTAATATGGAACTTAAAAGAAAAGACCCAAGCATCTGCAATGTTTGGGACCCCATGGATTATTTTGATGGAATTTTTGTTGAAGAAGCTTCAAACAAGACAAATAATAATTTGCCTCCTTCAGAGTTAAAGTCAGAGTTGGATTTATCAGTTGAAAATGTATCATCAGCTCAACCTGCATCAACAGAATCAATTAAATGTCAGAGACAATCAGATGGGATTCTCGAGCCACACCCTCTCAGTTTTTTAGAGATCAAGACAATAAAGATAGAATAAGTAATGAAAATCTGATGGGAATTACTAAGGATGATAAGGTTAAAATTGACAAAGTAAAGTACATCATCCCTAGTAGAAGGTATGCCAAGCCTTTTAAGGAAAGATTGAATTCACAGAATTTGCACTTGGCATCTATGGAAAACCATCAATTTTTTTTAAGGGGAACTGCCCCAAGTGGCCTAAGGATAGAAACTGGGATTCACATGAAAGGATGAACAATCAACATAAAGTGTATCAGTATTCTAGCAACTCTTATCAACTAGTGGGACGACATCAATTCAGACATGCCGGTGAAAGGGCCCCTCCTTGAAATGTTTCTTCATGTCGCAACTTGGTGTCTGAAGGAACACCTTCTGTAATGTATCTCTAACCTTTCTCCTTGTATTTTCAATTTTGTATTGTTTCATTCATTATGTTGATATGTACTTAGAAATTTTTTTGTATCATAGATTTCATTTGTAAAATTATAATGTTGTACTTTAGTTCTTTCATTATGTAAATGTTGTATATAGCATTCATTTATTTGATCATGTATATATGTATTCTTATGTTGGTTATTGGTGAGCACTCTGTTTTGTACGTGTTGGATTCTCAAATGCTCTCTATCTCAAGTGAGAATATTGAACACACATCCCCATGTGGAGCCAGATGTTGACCACCTCTTCAACACATGTGGTCAACTCCATGTGCCATGAATAAATGCATCATCAGATGCAACGTTGTTGAAGACTTTTGGTTCTACAGGGCATGTTTGGCCCCAACACTTCTTTTTGTAACTGGAATTTCCGCACCCCTGCGTGGGTTAATAATATAATAGGTTTGCATGAGTCATGTCTAGGTCAGTTACCTTGGGATTGGTTCACTGGGAGATTTCCTTTCATCGAGGGTTTTTTATCCTCAGGTTATCAATTGGGCTTTTCAACCTTATTGATTTCCCTTGAGTTTTTCCCTCACACTTACAATAATTCCTCCAAAGTGGTGAACGACGTTCTAGTGGGCTTATCTTTTGGTAACTATTATAGGGAATCATTGTAAATGACCATGTAATACATCTTAGAGAGTCTCGTGTACTTCCATCAAGTCTAAGCCAGTTTTTTTTAATTAATTAATTTTTAATTAAATTTACCTAAGTTTGGAGGTTTAATTATTTAATTAATTAATTATTTTTGAGCAAAAATTGTAAAAAACCAGGTCCTTGGAATTTTGATAGGGGTATTTGTGCTCAAAGGAAATGGAATAGAAACCCCTACATCCATGGACCAAGTTTTAGCTCGGTCGGACAACTTTTGCTATGGGTTTGTCCACCTAGAGTGTCAGTCAGTCAAAAACAACAATTTTAATTGCTAAGTCCAAACATAGCAAAAATGTAATTTTTAAAGATGAGTTAAAAGGATTATGTAAAGATGGATAAAGGTGAGAGAGATTTTTCCTAACCTTTCCTAACTTTTTCCAACCCTCACATCACCCCCCCACCTAGCCATAAAGAAAAAACGTCACTTTTCCTAGAGTGGTGTGTCTTCCTTCTAGAAAGTCTCCAAAAAGTAAAAAAATGATAAAAAAAATCAATGGGAGACTTATGCTATCCCTTGGCATGCTTTTCTGAGCCTCCCACTACCCTTTTTAATTAATCCCAACATCTCACAACTCATTTTTTCCCTCCATTCCTTTCCTCTCCCCCAAGTCGTGCGCCCTCCAAGGAGAGTTACCCCCCCCCTCTTGTGGACCTCCAAGGAAAATTCATTTTTTGATGGTTGGGCTCCGTTTCTCCCTTAGCATGCATACCATAAGCCTCGCACTACTCTTTTGTGTGATCCCAACATTTCCCACACCAATATACACCCTAGATCTATGATCTAAACCCTAGATGGTGTGCCCTAGCCTTGAGATGTACTCTTATGCTTGGTGGTGGACACTTGGCATTGATCCAAGAGAGGTAGGTTTTCCTCTCCAAGTATAAATAAACAACTTTCCTCACTCCCAAAACACCATATCTCGAGCTAATGTTATGCTACTTGATTTCTCACTCTCTCTCTCTCTTTCATTGTTCCATCATTTCCATTCTTTGGCTCTTAGGGTTTTGGAGCAAGTATTTCTCCAAGATCCACTTTCTTGAGTAATGATAAAGGAGAAACTTTGGAGGATTTTAGGAAGAGCTACAAGTGTTTTGGTTCTTACAACACATGAGGTAACATTGTTTTGGTTTAATATGATGAATGCATAGGTAGATCTTAGGTAAAATATTTTATTTGAGTAGATCTTGCAAAGAGTAGTCTTGTAGATCTATATATGTTGGTTAGCTAGATAAGGTGCAGGTATTTCATCTTGTTAGCTTAACCATCCATATTATTTACTGTATTCATGCCATTGTGTTAGATCTTGCAGGTTGGCTTCAAGGGTTTCATTTGGACTGCCTTAAGGAAACGTCTTTCATTGAGACTCACATAAACTCCATTCCTTTCTCACTCTTGCTCTTCTTCTATATTGTTGTTCATTTCCACACATATTTCAGCTAGTTTAACTTAGTAAGATAGGTCATTTTTATCAAATATTATAAATTTATCTTAAGAAAAAAAAATTCCCTAAAAAGAGAAAAGTTTTTCTTCACTCTTTTGGTTGTGTGTAGCATTTCCAGCAAGGATACCTTGCTGGTGTTTCCAGGTTCAGATCTAGTTGAGAGGGGTTTCGGCTACCCAAAGGCATCCACACAACACTCAAAGATCCCCCAAAGGGATTGATAGCTATTTCTCAACCTCCTTCTTCAATTTTTAAAAATTCTTCTTCATTTCTTTTCCTTTTTCTTTCTTTTAGTGGCTCATAGTTGTGGGAGAAGGAGTGGTACGACATCCTCCCACATGTGAGACTTGGGGTAGCTAGGGCTTAGCATATATCTTTCCTTTTTGCATTTTTCATTCCCTTTTTAGCCTAGGACGTGGGGTTTGGTGTTTCCTTGGTTTTCTTGTTTGTTGGCTTGCTTGTTGTCTTTCTCCTTGTTACTTTCTCTTGCTTGCGTGTCTCTCTCTTTTTCTCAATATTTCCTAAAGATTAAGAAAGCTAATTAATTGCCTACCTATTGGGAGAGGAATACCCCAAATGGTAAGGTTAGGGTTTTAATATGTGATTGTGATCTAAGTGCTTAATGTTCTAAAATATTCTATATCTAGATCTCATACATGATTAATCCTTAGCTTAAGCCTATTGGGCATAATAACTTAACTAGATCTATTTGCATGCTTAAAGATTTTCAAAGTTTAATATTTCTCTTATATGCTTAGATGTAAAATCCTAAATGCTTAAATGCTTCAATAAGTAAATGGTGTTTTTCTTTATTGCTATGATCTATTAAGGCCATTTCCCACATGCTTGAAGTGATCTCATCGATAAGTTGATAGTGTAGGCAAACACTTAAATATTTTTCTTTCTCACATTTAATGCTCATATCTAAATTCTCTTAATCATAAGATAAGTGTGATTTTCCTTCATTTCTTGGTTGGTAAGTTGCTTTACTTTGCAAGCTATCTATTTGTGCATCTAGTGATTTTCTCTCGCATAGAATATATATGTTAATGCCATTTCATTTATAACCTTAAGCAACACATTTTAGGCTGAAGTGAGTTTCAGCCAAGTCACTAAATCACATCTTAAAAGTGTCATAAAATCCTTAAAACACTCTAAAACACTCCTAAATGTCTACCTAATTCATATCTTAACTTAATAGACTCTTTAGGGTACCTTAGACCACCATCTTCACCATCTAAAATGGGTATTGAGGGGAAATGGAAGGTGATTAGGACGGGGACGGTCTCGTGGTGCGAAGCATTATTTCTATGAGAACTCAATCTTTCGGGCTGACCTGCGAAGCTAGGGTAGGCCTTGTTTCCATACTTCTTGAGTATCCAATAGTCATTTGGCAATAGGAGGAGGAGGCTTTGGTGAAAGCTTAATAAAGGTAACTAAAACTTGACCATCTTAAGAAACCTTAATAATCCAACCTAGGGCTTAATCTAATAAATACTTTGAGCATTTAATAACTAAGAGTGGGTATCATTCATCTTCATAATACTTGTGCTTAAAAATCATAACTCTTATTTGTTGATGTATTGATGATAATCTCATAAATGTAATATGATGCTTTGATCTTCTTGTAACCTACACACGATTCATTAAAGTGGTTATCTTGTTTGATGTATTTTAGCATTCTTTACTTGTAAATCTTGTACTTAATTTTTGATTCAACTATTCTTTTGTATAACTTGTAATCATACTTGTAATGAATCAACCTATAAATTTAGTTGACCCATTGCCCAATCTTAGGCACTAGTCTTAGTTTCCCTAGGAAAAGGTCTTGCTTAACATACTAACCTTTGCATCTTGCATTGCTGCTTGTGCATCTTAGGATTAGAATCTCCCCAAGCCTTAACAAATTAAAAATAACTCCTAGAACTTAACTCTAAAACTAAATAGAAACTAGGGACTACCCCCCTTGGCTTCCCTAGGAGTGAGCATAGATGGAAGAGGTTCTGGTCAAAGTGACAGCGTGGGTTGTGAACCTAGGCATTGTGCCTCCAAGGACACACTAAGTGAGCCAGACTTAGCTCACATTTGCAAGTGTGTATTGGGATGACAACAATATATATTCTCTATATGGAGCCTTATTACCTTTTGTTACCGAGTATTAAAAGATGTATTCAATATGATGTGGCTTTATTCATGTTTCAACAATCCTATCTCGGAGAGATTAAGTTTAAATAATAATAAAAAACATTGTAAGAATCTCTTCTAGCCATTTTCATTCAAGTAATCCAAGAGCCCGTCATCAATTTTTTCCCATATTTATAAGTACTTGTACCAAGCCCCTACATAACTCAAGGAATGTAGAAAAACAAAAAACTCATTTCAACTACTTCAAATATATATTTTAGTGCAAATTAAAATACCAATCAAAACAAAGGAACTACCTTGAATTTTGGATTTAGTTTCAATTTTGAATTAGTTCATGGTAGTTCATGGGTTGATTGGATGATGGTTAAGTAACACTTCAAGGACCAAATATGTAATATCCCCCAAAATAATTAATCTTTAAAAATCTATGTGCACTTAGGAAGAAATTTTCATTTTTGGCAAATTCGTATTTGAAATGTTCTTCCATTTATGGAAAATCCGAATTTGGAATTTGATTATTGTAATTAATTATTTATGACTATTGGGCAAGAATTTGATTTTCCCAACTAACTCTTTGATTGTCACACATGTAAAAGACAAATCTTTTTATATATTAATTGCTGGAAGACAAATGGAACAATGAGGTTAAAAAAAAATGACCATGACTCCATGAGTGGGGAACAAACTTGAGTTACCTTAGGGCTGATTTTTACAAGTGGAAAATGAGGAATTTGATCACTAGCAACCCCTAAAAATAAGGGATTTGTAAATCTACGAAAATTCTCAAGGACGGAAAAAGACCTAGGCACAAGATGCTCATGATATACAACATATGAGGGAGGCAGGACATTGCTTAGTATGTTGGGGGGAAAGATATTAATTGTTGTTATGAACACTGTTTAGTGCGAGGAAAGGGAATTTTCTGATCCAAAAGGAGGACTGTAGCAAAATATGATCATTTCAATTCGCCCTTATGGACTCATGGTTAGGCTAGGGGGTGAACAGAGCAAGTAATTTGGCTGTTTTTTCTACGGTTGGGTGGAACTTGGTTGTTCCAGGTAGTTTCAATTTTGAAGTAGTTCATGGTAGTTCATGGTTGATAGGATCATGGTTAAGTAACACTTCAAGGACCAAATATGTAATATCCCCAACAATAATTATTTTTTAAAAGTCTATGTGCACTTAGGAAGAATTTTCCATTTTTGGCAAATTCGTATTTGGAAATTTTTGCCATTTATGGAAAATCCAAATTTGGAATTTGATTATTGTAATTGATTATTTATGATTGTTGGGAAAGGATTTGATTTTCCCAATTAACTCTTTGGTTGTGACACATGTAAAAACAAATCTTTTTATATATTAATTGTTGAAAGACAAATGGAACAGCCAGGTTGAAAACAACTGACCATGACTCTATGAGTGGGGAATAGACTTGAGTTACCTCAGGGTTGATTTTTACAAGTGGAAAATGAGGAATTTGACCACTAGAAGTCCCTGAAAATCAAGGATTTGTAAAGCTGTGAAAATTCTCAAGGAGGGAAAAAGACCTAAGCACAAGATGCTCATGATATACAACATATGGGAGAGGTAGGACGATGCTTAGTATGTTGGGGAAAAGGATATTACTTTTTATTATGAATACTATTTAGTGTGAGGCAAGGGAATTTTCTGATCTGAAAGGAGGACTGTAGCAAAAGAGGATCATTTCAATTCACCCTCATGGACTCATGGTCAGGCTAGGGGGTGAACGAAGCAAGCAATTTGGCTGTTTTATTCTACAGCTGGGTGGAACTTGGCTGGTCAAAACCTATAGGTAGACTAGAGAGAAGTTTTCATGGAAGGGCCTCAAACAAAATGTTATGAGGTACACCAGTGAGTCTGTGACTTGTAAGGAAAATAATTCAGAGCATACGCTTCACGCAGGGCTACTTCAGTCACTCCCCATTTCAGAGCAGAAATGGGAGAGCATATTGATGGACTTCATCACAGGCCTACCCAAGGTCTTGGGTAAGGACTGCATCTATGTAGTGATTGAAAAATTGACCAATTTTGCTCACTTCTATGCCATACCAAAATAGTATAGCACAGTTTAGGTAGTCGAGTTATTATTCAGAGAGGTCTTCAGACTTCACGGGTTGTCGAGGAACATCATCAATGACATGGACAGTCAGTTTATTGAGACATTTTGTAGGGAGTTGTTTAGATTGGTGGGGACAGAGTAGACACCCAACACCATCTATCACCCTTAGACAGGGGATCAAGATCGTCAACAATTTGGTTGAAGGGTATTTGAGAAACTATGTGGGTGGACAACAAAGAACATGGGTCAGGTGGCTACATTTAGGAGAGCATCGCTACAACACCACTTTACATGTTTCCATTGGTATGAAACCCTTCCGAGCATTTTACGAGTATGATTCTCCCACTTTGGTAGACTTGGTTTTCGGGGAGAGAAGAGCTCCCAAGACCAAGGATTGGATCACAGAGAATCAAGAGATTCTCAAATTGCTAAAAGAGAACCTGTAGAGAGCACAGAATCGACAGAAGATGAGTGCGGATAGGCACAGGATAGAGAGCAAATTTGAGGTTGGGGATTTGGTTTTCTTGAGACTCCAACCCAGACAGTCATCTCTGAAGAAGAGTGGGGCTGAGAAGCTCAAGCCTAGATTTTATGTCCCTTACAGGATCATGCGCTGAGTAGTCGAGGTTTCTTATGAGCTATAGCTTCTAAAGGGGAGAAAGATTCATAATGTGTTCCATGTGTCTTGCCTCAAGAAGGTGGTGGGATAATTCATCAGCACATTAAAGGAGCTTCCCCCATTGGATGAGGAAGGATAGTTGGTGTCAGATTCTGAGGAGGTACTAGAGTTCCAAGAGAAAAAACTGAGGAGTAGGGTCATCAGAGAGTGTTTGATCAGATGGAGAGGGATTCCAGTAGAGGATACTACTTGAGAAAGTGAGTAAGTGTTGCATCACCCTGGATTAGTATTACTTGAGGACAAGCAATTTTGGGAGGGGAGGACTGTGATGTACCTTTCCAAATAGGAGCTCCTTAGAAGAGGCTTAATGGTCTAAACAACCCCGTTAGACTATAGCCAAGGCCAGAAAGGGGTAAACAAGGTTACTAGAGGTCATTCTAGCCAAGGATGTTATAATTTGAAAGTGACATTGAGCTAAAAGTGGCTAAAAGCGCTTTAAGCCAACCTGAGCTAAAAATAGAACATACGAGCTAAAATTAGAGTCAACAAAAAATTAGTGTTTCAAGCAACTATACGAGAAGGTAAAACGACCTAATTCATCATTATACAGATTTTGACTTGTCATTGAGGAGAGAGGTACATCTCAGGAGAGGTATCTTAGTGGATTCCAGGAGGAATACACCAGTGGTTGATTTAGGTGTCAAGAGACACACCCTAGTCATCGAGGAGATCACACAGGTCTTCCATCAATATTCAACAATAGTTATATAGGTTCCAGCAACAAAGACGCACTTATTGAGGGTGAGGGCGCAACTTTTGAGGAGGTATCGAGTCGACTTGTCCCATCCAGGGAGAATCCAAAGATTCCCTTTCAACCTAGTTGAGAAGAAGGCAAAGCACATCTTTTTCGAAGTTTCTTGTCAGATTTCGATGGAGAAATCATCTAGGGCGCATTTTCTAGCTGTTGAGGTTGTGACACTCTGGGAGGACACATTTGGGGTTCTCGCACGATCATCAGATCAGATCCAGGGAAATCCTTTTGGCCCATTTCATAGTAGGCCAAGATGATCAGTTTGAGACACATATCAGCTGATTTTGACGGTTGAATCACTAGGGCATAGTTTTCTAGTAGCCGAGGGGTCGTATTTCCCCAAGGGGATTCATCTGGGATCCAAACATACCAACAGAGGGTTGGTCAGTCATCAATACTGAGAGAGATAGCATGGCACACTGTTTGGGACATTTTCTAGGTAGATCCGAGAGGTCTAGCCACTAGATTGAATTTTTTGTACTTGCAATAGTAGTCGTATGAGGTGTTGTAGCTTGCAGAAGATATTAAACCTCATCAATCGATCCCGTAGTGTTCTTATATTATTGGGTATTATTGTTTTAGTTTGATTATTGTATTTCGACTAAGATCCTATTTTCATAGATCTAGCCGAGTGATTTATTTTATTTAGCCGCATTCGACATTTGTACTCCGAAGATATATCATAATATAAGCTTTGTAGTCTTTTGTCACAATTATTATTTGTATGTTCATTTATATGTTGTAAACAATTAATCATACACACCCATTAGAAGAGTTTCCTAGACTAGTTGAATAAAAAACATTACAAGCCCTTTCTCATTATGCATATATTATTTTCTAAAAAAAAATTTGAGAGAGCTCTTGTGGCTTTAGCTCTTGGGATGTGTTAACGCTCTATAAATTCCTAGAGGTTGTTAGTAAAGAAGAAATCTACGAGAGGTAACTTTATCCAACCACTTCGAAACTAGAATCTAGCCCTACCAGCTTCAGAGAGGGATCTCTCTGTATGATTTAGGTATGTTTTGAACTTAATATATTAGGCTAGTTAAATAAATAAGATTGAAAAGGTTTGTTGTTTTTGTTGAGTTGGTTGAAAGGGCTTTACGCATCCATTGGGCTATGGGGTCTATGTTATAGAGATGAAAATCTAAAATAGAAAAAAAAGATTCCTTTCACAGGGCAGGATAATGCACTCGTTGGATTCTTTTAGCAGTAAAATGATGAAAAACAGAAAAGATGAGAATATCAAGTAAAGTAAAGAAGCATTTGAGAATTTCTTCACTGTAATATCATAAGATAAACATTAAAATCTTTCAAAGTCTGAAACAAGGTATACAAGGATAAATCCTGCAATGTACGCTACTTTTAAAAGATTAGATTAGAAAACACTATGATAACTGAGCAAGAGTAACATTCAACATAGAAAGAAAACATCACCAATGAACAACACGCGAGAATCCTGTGAAACGTCTCTTTGTATTAATGGAAGATCTCTTGATAAAAATATTACAGTCTTGTAGCTTCAGAGCGTAAAGATCAACCCTCAATACTTTAAAGTTTGAAATATTTATAATTGAAATTACAAACGATCCTGTTATTAAAGATCAGGACGTGGCAAATCTAAATTTAGCTAACTAACTTAACAAGATACAAAAATCTAGGAAACTATTTGATGATGTGTCGAAACTTCATGTTGTTTTCTAGGTGAACCGTTGGTGAGGCCTCCGCATGATCTCATCTAACTGGATAGCTGACTGGGCTTGGACAACTCATCAACTACTCGATTATATTGCAAATCTCTTCCCATCGAAGGTGATTGGGAATGCTGACTTTGAGAAATCTACGATATACTTCATCCATCTCCATGTACTTGGAAAAAATTGGCTTGGCGATGAAGATGTATTGGATCTCATGCTGTATGTTGATATCCAATTATAAAGCATCCAAGGATTCCTTACCAATGATACTACCTTGTATTCCTGAGAGTTTTGAGCTATCCTTAACCACAGTGGCTAGTCTCTTTTTATAATCGAGGAGTGTCATCAATTTGTGATTTATAACTCTCATACCAGGAAGGCCTTTCTTCTGTAGAGCTTCGATCTTGCTGAAAAATCTTTGTACCCATGCAGCCATGGTCTGGACCTTTTCCTCCAGCTGTAGCATCAGTCCTCTCTTGGTCAAGACCCTCTTGACCTCGAGGATGGTATCTATCCTATCTTCAATCTTCAACACGTCTAGCTCCTCTCTGGTTTTGGAATTTTGAAATTTGATGATCTCAATAGCTTCTGTGGGCATCTCTCCCAGTTCTGCTCTTATATTCTCGATGGCCTGCTGACTTCTTTGCACCAGCTCGTTTTTTACGAACATGATTTGTATCATCGACCATATTTCATTCATGGACTTGGTGATGTCCATATAGACACTTTATTTGACCTCAGCCAGTATTTTGCCTGCCACTGTTTACTTTTGAAGCTGTTGCAATTCCTGTTTAAGCTTGTCTAAAGTTTGTTTCTCCTTGGTGTAGCTAGTTTGGAAGGAATATTTGAGTTCCTAAAGGTTCTCAATCTCCTTTTTAAGCTTGTTAATCTCTGTCTCTTGCAAGTTCATGTGTTCCATGGATTTAGCCATCTCAACTGTCTTCTCCATAGCTGTCGGTGGAGTTTCCGAGGGGATTTCTACTACAGACGCTTTGCTCACTCCTGTGAGTGGAACTGCACTCAGTGGAATGACCTCCATGGGCTTTGAATTCTACTTTTCTTTCACTAGTTTTTCCAATTCTGCTTCCATTTCCTTCAACTGTGCATTCTACTCCATGATCAGTTTGAGCATCTCTTCCTTTTCTCCTTCATTCTCCGCTATTTCCTTCGTCTATGAGTCTTCTGTTGGTGGCAATTTTAATTGTTTCCTTAGAGATGCTATATCATCATTTTTATTTTTGAGCATCTGCTTGACTGCTTTCACATTCGACGGGTCATAACCGATCTTGAGGACCAGTTCTTCCAACATCTTTATCCTGTTATCCTTGGCAAAGGATGATATTTTTTCTAACTTCACCTGCGTCTGGATGTTGTTCAGAGAAACCTGTAACCTGGAGGCAGTAGTAGAAGCATTTGCCAATGTGGAGAGAACCATTTCCCCATTTTTCCTATGCAGATCCATTTGATAAGCTAGATGCACATCTTTAGTCTGAAATTTGAAAGTTTCCCTTTTGTAATCGGTGATTGCTTTTGGGTCTGGAACCTGTGCTTGCGGAAATGCCATATGCATTCTACCCTTCTCAGTGTCTAATGAAAACAACAATATGTGTTGCGCAGTTGATGTTTGCTTCTAGAATTGAGCATACGTGCTGCTGGTCAATGTCTGATTTCTCTTTTTAATCAGATCATATTTCTAAAAATACTCAATTTTGGTTTTGTTTTGCTCAGCTGGTTAACTGGTGGAGTATCTGTAGGCTTCTTGGGAAACACTGTAGTCATGATTTGTTTGTTGCTTGTACTAATGAGCAACCGATTAGCCTCCAGAGTTGTCGTGGATTGAATTCCCTTTTCACCAGCCATGCTAGGTGCCTGACTGGTCTTTGGCCTCTTTGTGTGCAATTGCAACTCTTCAGACGATACTTCAGTGATAAAAGGTGAAGTGTCCTTCCTAGGCCTTTTCTCCTTGGGAACCTGTGGTGTAGTCGTTTGTGAAACAATGACCAGTAGGTCTTGCTGTTCTATCTCAACCAGAGTGTTTGGATCCCATTATGCCTAGTTGACGAACTTCTCTACCTCAGGCCTATATGTGTGAACATATGTGATATTCTTATTTTTTACCTTCATCTCGGAAATTATCTCACATGGATCATAGTGCCATGTGAAACTAACAAAAAGCTTCATTTCTTTTAGCAGTCTGTCTGCTTCCTCCCCGGCGCCTCGACTATTGCAAATGAATGATTCTATTTTCCCTTTGATCCTAAGCTATTGCTTCTTTTTTAGAGACACAAAATGAATGTCGTCTAAATTGATCATCTGCCTTATGTACTCCAGGGAAAAAATCCTCACGGGCAGATATTTGGGTAACTTGTATGGGGCTAATTCGCACCCATACACTCTGATCTCTGTGTGGTCCTGGTACAGGTACCAGTCTCCCATTTTTGCAAGATCCGAGAGGTGTAGGATCCTCCGAATTTCCTTGTTTATTCTAGGTTTGGGTCTACCATTGAGCATACTCACCACCGGGTGGTAGAACTGCTCGATGAATTGTTTGAAACTGAATTTTGTAGAGTTATGTCTGAGCAGTGAAGTCCACGCTATCACTGCCTGTGGTCTCCCATCTTTATCCATCTTTTGCATTGAAAAGGAAAATGTGTCCACTTGAAAGAAAATGAACAGGTAATCCAGTATTGAAGAATAACGGAACATGCCTTCTGTGGAGAAGTTAATGAATTGTTCATGAATGTTGTCCACCAGGAGTGTACTATAGTCGAACTTAGTAGTGGGTCTCTCATCGGTGGAAAAAATGGACAGAAATACCAAGATGGGTTCATCCACCCATTGATCCAAAAAATATCCAAGAACGACACATAGTGACGTGCTGACCTAGTTTCCCTTTACTGAGAACAGGGAGGAAGGATAACGGGGGTTTGTAGTGGGGAGCTGAGCGGATTGTGGGAGGAAAAGCTCAAAAATATGAGCTCTTTGGGGAAAAGATAGCTTCTGGTAGAGCTCTGTGATGATTTCGAGGTTGAAAGGTGAGGCAGATTCGGCTCTAGGTATATGCATCATTTGGTCAATAGTTTCTGGTGTGATGAGGAAACGAATTTCTCTGGACGAAGACATAATGGCTCTTTGTTCAAGGATATAATGGGCCTGGAATTTGAGGGTGAATTCGGGAAAGTGGTGAGTCTGGGGGAAAAGATATAGGGGAATATTTGACTCCCAAAGCCTAATTTCGTCGCTCTAGTCAAGGAAAACCTCTTTGAGTCATGACTGCAAGTCCACAAAGTCGAATTCGCATCTGGTGTCTGTGATTAAATGGTCTTTTTCTGCCAGGGGGAGGAAAGGATTTTCCTCAGCTTCTGTCCTCTTTGATTTTGGCACCATCACTGTAAAAATACCTTCAAATCAAACAATCGTTAGTGGGGATGATGGTGGCTTGGGATGTTTGACTAAAACGGAGAGAAACGGGGAAAAATGCTCTGGTGCGATGGGAAAGGTATTTTCTAGTGAGACGACACAGTAAGAAATGAAAGAAAGGAGGGAGACGGTGGTTTTTAGTGAACGGATATCCGTTGGGCACGGGGGACAGGTTAGCAGGCTAACAGATAAGTTAGCCAGTAATAAATTACCAATGGATCATTTGGAGTGTGAGATGGCAGGTAATAATGAATGACAAATACGACTAGGCAATGTGGTGGGAGATGATTGGGGAGTGGCCTTGGTGAGAGGACTTGTAAAGGGAGGACAAGGGGAAAGGGACTGACAGAGTAATGAGACGTGACCTCTAGAAAAAACATGGATGATGACATCATGGGGTGATGAGGCATGTCATAAATGATAGGCAGTGGAAGTCTGAACCAATGAATTTATGCCACGTAGAGGAAAAGAGCCCACCAGAGAATATTCGATTCTGAACCCCCCCCCCCCC